>JADANM010005263.1:1000774-1032744 GCA_026213755.1 Eurema hecabe | reverse complement strand
CTATATTTATTTGTAAATAAAATATACATACGAAAATGAATGAACCGATACCACCATACGGGGTATCAAAGGCCCAGTATGTATATCAGATCGTTACTGAATGGAGGCTGCACAAAATACGGCCCTTTGATCCCGCCGCTGACCGACATCTCGCGGACGTGACGTCACAAAGCCGATTGTCACACCGTCGATAAATTAAGGGTTGCCATGTATATGCCTAAATTACGTTTGGTAGCGAATACAGTTTTTACGTTTGGCAACTTTTTTTAGTAACGTCATATATCGTTAGGTTTATGTCTTGAGGTGTGACGAAAGCACGAAATTTGAAATCTATCTTTTATTTTATCATTAAATTCAGGTTATATACTGCCTATTTACTAGAATTATTTAAATCATCATAGTATTACGAAATAATGACATATCCAATACAAGAAATTATATCTATTTTAAATATCACCTCAACTAATCCAATACGGATAATATATAATTAAATGGATACTAAATAAATATAATATGCTAAACGTCCACAAAAACATTTTTAATTAACAATAACATCAACGAAAAGTCAAAAGTCATTACACGCGCGAGGATTTTGACATTTAATTGCGCGGGCGCCATCCGTCCTTGTCTAGCGTCTTTCTCTTTCGCGTAATGAAAGGTAATCGTTTTTAAATGGCGCCGATTGGCGATGGGAACGCGAGGCAATTTGCAGTCTATACTTACTAAAATTACTCTTCGCATATTTATGTAATGTTAATTTAGGTATATTGCAATTTAAATCTATTAACGTTGTTGTATGTAATACAATATTATATTGTAAGTATTAGGGAAACTGTTTAAGTAACATCTAGTAGATAATTATATTTTTAAGTACCTTTTTCTTGTCGATAAATGTTTTGTAATACTTACCATGAAGATTCAAAAGTGTTACTAAATGTAGCCAAATTGAAAAAAGATACTTTTGACTTTGACTGATACCGGGGGTAGGTCTCTCTCGCAGGAGACCGACTGGGTGGACATTCTACCGCCTGAACAGTGATGTGAAAACGTCACTGTGGTCCGGTCTGAAGGGCACTGTAGCCAGCGAGATTACTGGGCTGATGAGTCTTAACATCTTATGACTCAAAGTGGGAAGCGTTGGTGTAGTGCACCCCTGCCCAGAGCAAAGTTCTGGGTAGCGCTACATTGGTTATGGGCTGGCGTTTCTCTTACCATTAATGGAATGATATAGACTATAGTTGACTGGGCGATATCGCTTTTAGTGATAAGGGTGTGCAAGTTTACGTTCTAAGTTTATGGTTGTTTTTATCAATAGATTGTTTTATTGATACCTAAATATTTAATTTGATAGGGTAGGTATAGGTCGCGTCACGAATCTTTATCTATATCTTTAGCGCTGAACGAAACCTGCGCAGAAGTCAAAAATAAGGTATCGATGGGATGGTTGATTGGTTGTCCCAGTCGTGTTGTCTTTCTCGCACCAATACGTCAATTACGAGCGCGATTCTACCGATGCGCAGCTATTCACCTCCAGCGCTAAACATTCGTGACGCGACCTATAGTAGGGTAATGTTTGTTTACCAAATAGAAGTGTAGTTAAATTAAACAAAATCTTTTTATAGTTGTGGAACCTACCATCCCGATTTTTAAATTAATTAACTAGCCATATAATGCCTCTTTATAATTGATTATCATTAACTGTATTACCTACCCAATAAGCAAAGGAAATACGACAGAACCAACGTTACACGTTATTAAAATTAGCAAGTTTTAATTATTAGGAATCTTCAGTTATATGTTTTATTAATTACTTAGATATATTATGTAAAGAGTTTGACTCTTTATCTATGTCATATCATTATTAACGTGTAGCCTTCAATTACAAGTTAAAATATAATCTTAACAAAAAATATTTTATTTAAACCATATAAGTGTACATTGAAAAACTAATTTAAGCAATAAGCACCACAGTTAATATGTAAAGCGATACGATCGAGGCGTGGCGAAGGAGTATTAGCAAATTATTTCTAGGAAACGAATGCAGTAATTAGGCGCGTAATTGCAAGGGCCCGCCATGCCATCCGTCTAGCATCCAGATCCATAGATAACGTACTCTATCAACTCGTTCTATTGTCTCTGTTTTCGTTTTTTTGATCTAAGCTATGTAACCTCCTTTGTTGTAATTAAAAAAAATACGTTAGCAGTATCGACTATCGCAGTCAGAGTGCGTTTAATATTTGTAAATTTGCTTTGGTGTTGATGAATAAGTAGTTTTATTACTAGCTGTTGCTCGCGACTTCGTCCCCGTCGGATCTATTTCTATTATTATGTTATAGTGAGTCATTCTTAGAAGATAGACATATACTGTCGTGGACTTTTTTTTAGATAATTTAAGAGGAATAATTCTTTCATACATATTATTTTTGTATCTTGAAGCGTTTTCGCAGCAAGGAAGCCCCCAAAGATGAATAATTTTCCCCGTTTTTTCCATATTTTCCATTATATCTTCGCTCCTATTAGTCGCAGCGTGATGTTATATAGCCTAAAGCTTTCCTCCATAAATGGTCAATTCAATAAAAAAAGCATTTTTCAATTCGAACCAGTAGATCCTGAGATTAGCGCGTTCAAACAAACAAACAAACTCTTCAGCTTTATATATTAGTATATGGATAATAGTATCTAGATTAATGTTTCATTGAATTTGAAATGAACGAAGAGTTTTTATTATATTGTGTTAATGTATTTCTGTAGAAAGAAATAATGTTCATTCAACCATTACATTTTAATAATAATACTACGAACTAAATTCGATCGCTAAATAGATAGGTAATAAATTTTATGGTAATTATATTAATTAAGATACTCTTTCCAGGCAAATTTCTTTACATTATATTTATAAATGACTGCATTAATAAGGTTGTATTTCACTGAACAGAAAAGATAACATTTCAACGAGATTCGATAATTAAAAACTAAATTGAATACAAACTGGCCAAAACGGATGTACAAAAAAATAAATCAAATCTTATTGTCGCTGGAATGAAAACTCTTATTCTTTTTAAACTGGTCCAACAGGCCTCAATCAGAAATACGCCGATCAAAATGCAAATGCAAACTTTTTAGTCGTTTTGCGGACGGAACGGCCACCATAAACTGGCAACAAATTATACGTCAGTTTTATTTTTAATTGCTATGGAAGCCACCGACTTCGCCAGGGGCCTGACCCTTCTATTTTTGAATAATGGCGCGCAAACACGTGATTGGCTGGCGAAGCGTTAACGCTCGGCAGAGTTTATGAACGCTTTCGAGATAACATCTAGAATGGAATACGTAATTGCGGTAATTCTGTCTAGAACAAAAACGGTATATAATTAATATTTATTCCTGTATGTATTAGAAGGGCTATCGTCTTGGTTGGGTGCATGTTGTTATTAAACGAATCGGAAAAGTGAGAAATCGATGATAATTAAAATATTTATGTGTAGTTAGATTTTAGTGTATTAGTACAATAATTTATAGGTATTATGTTTCAATCAGAACTATTAAAACGGCTTATACAACTAGGGTTTCCTTTTTTTGCTATGGTACTGCTTTAGTATATGTCGATATTTACAACCTTAATTACTCAATATAAAAATACCAATTTATTATCTACAAAAATATTAATCTTAGGATCGCACTAATGATCAGAATCAGTGTGTTTCTAATTTTTCATTTTATTCTTTATTTTAAAGTAGTCACTCTAAAACTTAAATCTAAGCAAAAGAGAATACGGTTCTTAAAATGTATACATATTAAAAAATCGTCGCTGCAATCCGTATATCGTAAACAGTAACGGTATACATATTTCTACAACATAACACAAACCTTCATAAAATATTTCTGAACGAAGTTTTTAAACGAATTTGGCATTGACAATGACATATGTCATATACAGAATTTACATCCTGCATAGTACTGCTCGCAGCGCGCATTTATCTATATTCGGCAAAGTTATTACCAAACGTGACTGAAATTAAGTGTAAATATTGTATTTTATTAATGATAAATTCAGATTACAAACATGCCGTACGCCATGTTGAGATGTTTACGCCGTACTGTGTCGTTAAGTCATCAAATACGCGTTGAAAGCACCATGACCAACCTTACCCAGGAAGAATATGTTTTTCGGCCTCCCTTTACACAGTGGAGCAAGGTTATAAAAGATGCGGAGAAAATAGTTGGATATCCAACATCCTTCATGAATTTAAGATGGCTGTTGAGTGATGAATTCGCTAATCTAGCGATGCATTTACGTAAAATGGTAAGCCCTTATGTTTTACTTACATTAAACATTAAATAACGATAATAGCTTCTTGTTATTTAACTGTAATTTTATCCCGACTGCATATATTGCAATTATCAGCACATTTAATATAAATGATTTTTCCTTCTTATATTTATCAGGCTTGAAAATTACTTATTCAAATTGACATTTCAATGTAATAAAGATGCAAATATGGTGTTAACCGAGGCTTATTTTACATTCAAATTAATTTTATTTAACTTATGAGGAGGATTATGTATGGATAATGCTGGATAAATAATATTGTGTTGCGTTTCAACATATTAACAATTATTATGTAACACAAACAATCCAAGGTTAGTTAAGAGGAAGTTGCATTGAGTTTCTTAATGCCCTTCATAATTTAAATAAATTACATTAGAAAATATATAGAAATATACTATAATTTTTAATTTAAAAAAATAACATTAAATTATATTGCTCGCATTCAAGAAAGTAGGAATTCAAAAAATACTAAATAAAAACATATCTCAAAAAAATGGAAAAATATTATTCAAAACTTAAATTCCTCAAAAAATATCTATTTGGTACTTAAAAAAAATCCTTATTTCATCTTAATAATTTTTTAAATTAATACAATGTAATTAGATTTTCCATTACCAATTTTGTTTAAGGTTGGAAGCAATCACCCAATAATGAAAACTGCAAAAACTGTACTATATAATGAACACAACAACCTCCAGCCTTGGGGGCTCATAATTCTATTACTGTCTAAAGCCGTAGCACCTACAGCTTCGTTACATGCTACTAGCATAGCTGAAAGACAAAGGATGCTCGCCGAGCTCATAGAAATGATTAGAACCGGCAACTATATCCATAGAGGCCTATTAAACATACCTCCAGAACAGAGAGAATGGTCCATGGACTCGCTTTTCGCTAACAAAATAGCTATACTAATTGGCGACTATTTACTAGTAACGGCGAATGGAATGCTCGCGCGCTTAAAGAACCAAGATTTATCGTATTTAATATCGACAGCGCTACGGGATATAAGCGAAGGCGAGTTCTTTGGGCCCAGAGATGAACAGAATATGCCATTGCCGAGTAAACCTAGAGAGAGTGAAAGTGACAGTTTTAGGATACCTATTGATACATTACCGTTAGAAATTGATAATGTGTTAGGTTTGCCTGTACGGGAGTGGACTCTACGGACGTTGTATAATGGAGGCACATTGTTCGGTCGAGGTTGCCAGGGGGCTATGTATTTAGCAGATAGAAGTCCCGAAGAACAGAGAAAGGCATTTCTGTTTGGATGCCATTTATGCTTAGCATGGCAAGCGGCGAGTGACCTTCACCGATTTACCAGCCCAAAAGAGGCTTTCTCTCTAGTTAGTGCACCTGTATTATTCGGTTTACAGCGCCAACCAAACTTGCATAAGAAATTAGAAGGTATTAAAAGTATTACAGAAGTAGATTATGAAAGTTTAAAACAGGATTTACTAGAGACCGATGCAGTGGAAAGAACTAAGATGTTGTATACGGAGAATGCAGAAAAAGCAAGAAGTTATGCTGACTTGTTTGGTGACAGTGATGCAGTGAGAACTATTAAGAAAATGATTAAGAATATTTAGCAGGTCTATTAGAGTACAAAGAGGTTGCATATGCAAACTAATTATTGTAAGAAAATTGAATGAATGTAACTAAAAAGCAAGTTAAATGTAAGTTCATCTTAAGCTCCGTACTCACATACAGTTTTACTCGATCGAGCTAAACTGTCGAGTAAAACCCATGGCATGCGCTTTCGTCCACACATTGAGCATTGCTCTATCGAGTGATGCGCGTTGTTCAGTATTCACCGAACCGTTCGAGCCAAAGGATGTCTTTGCAACAAAGGAGACGGTGGCTGTATTTAGCAAGTCTCACAAAAAACAATAGCGGACTGACGCTCGACACGCGCCACTCGCGGTCATGTACACACGCTCGAGTCAAGCTCGACGGCTCGCTTCGAGTAGGTGCGAAGGAAATTACTTTAATTTAATTCCATCGAGCCGGCTCGGTGCGAGCCTTCGAACTGTGAGTTTTGCGGTCCACACGTTGATTTTTACTCGACTTCGAGTAAAACTATCGAGTAATACCGTATGTGAGTACGGAGCTTTAATTTGAGTAATTTTGACAGTTTCCACTTAGATCAGAATAAGTTAACCTGATATGAACCTGTGTTAGAAATTTGTAGGAGTTGGATAGGGAAATTAGCACAATTTTAGAAAGGTGTTGAACTCATGAATCAATAATTTTTTTTTTTTGGAGTTTTACTTTTTGACTTATGACTTTTTTTTGTTAAAATAACTGATAAATATGACCCTGCGTTTGTCGCCAGTTTTTTTTATTGGGATATATTTTAAGTATATCATTTTATGTATTTTCTTTTTTTTAATACAATGTGTTTGTGATATTTTTGGGGTATATTTGTAAGCTCTGTGTTCCTGTAAAGATATTAAAGTTAAAACAATCTATAGATTTAACAATTAACCGATGTTAGTTATATTTGTTTAAAATACATATCTATATGTAAAATGTTATTTTTAACTAGTAAGTAAAGAGTTTAGGTAATACTTGTAGGACTAGATAGAAATACCTCATAGAAGACCCAAATACGTCATTTTTAATAAAAATACGAATAATGTTTGGCGCTAACTTAATAATTGTTGAGTGAACAATGATTAGCTATTGCAAATTGATATTGTTGTTAAACGAATTGAATTTATGTACCTAATGTTATAAAATGGATATTGTGATAGATATAGAATGGTTAAAAGTGAATAAATTGTTGATATTAAAACCTAGTTTCAATTTGAACCTTACTCTACCTTAAAAAAAATAAACAACCAGTTTTTCAAGCAATTTCGACCGCGTAAAAACAGATTTGATACGATTTTAATACTCCTTTAGCTAATCGATATTCGAGTGTAGATATCCTCATTTTGTAAGAGATAAATAATTTTTATAGAAATGGCTTTATTTGAAGATTATTTCAGGAAATGAAAACGATAAAAATGGCGGCCGAAAGTAGTTACGTCACATCAAAGTCTACCAATTTCAATGATCTTCGCTTTGTTATAGTACGCGTCACGAATCTTTAGCGCTGAACGAACGCGCTGAATGTCAAAAATAAGGTATCGAGGTAACGGCGCGGCGCGCGGGGCGCGTAATCGTCGGGTGCGCGAGCGTTGATTGGTTGTCCCAGTCGTGTTGTCTTTCTCGCACCAATACGTCAATTACGAGCGCGATTCTACCGATGCGCAGCTATTCTCGTCAATCGCTAAACATAAATGACGCGTACTATACTTTTGTTTCCATCGATTAGAAAGTCATAACATACAGTCTCGAAACGTATCATAATCACACTTACGGTTATTCAGTACACAGTTATTTATTTAATAGTTCGCACATCAAACTTCAAAGTCATTTCCCGCGCATTTCCGATGTCACATTTGACGTAAAATATCAAATGTTAATTTATTTCATTTCCGCTACCGAAAACAGTGTTGACAGTTGAAAATTTAATTTTCAAATTCAAATTTGTTTCTCATATTTATGACTTAAATAAAATATGTAACATTAACGTGAAATTTTGTGAGTTTTTAATGTCATTAAGGAACGTTTTAAGGTACTATTATTTAAAGGTTTAGTTAAACCAAAGTCTATTTAGGTGTATATAACATCAAACGCGCGGCGCATAAATCTTTTTATTTCTTTATAATAATTATTCTTTTTTACTATTAGTTGCAAACACAAGTGTCAATGAAGCTAACGAGTGCGTTCAAACGATGCTATTATGATTTGTATGTCAAGGAGGCTTACTTTACATATTATAAGAACATACATAGTTAACATATAAATAAATTCATATTTCTGCTATGTTTTGATTAATTCTATATCATAAAGACTAATAGATAATTTATCGTATCCATAAAGATTTCGACTGGATGCGGAGGGCGGAGGACAGGGACCTTTGGCGCACCTTGGGAGAGGCCTATGTCCAGCAGTGGACAGCCATAGGCTGATTTGATTGATTGATTGATAAAGATTAAATACCTTTATTGGTACAGTCAACTACACAAATTGATCAATACATGAGCTATTGCGGAACATCTCAAACGATGCAAATCGACGACGACAGAAAAAAATAATATTTTCGGCAATACCTTAAGATGTGCAAAGAAGCATAAATGAAAATATTTAAAGTTTAAATCAATATTTGTATCAGACTGTACCCAAATATCTTTAAAGCGTCACAATGTAAATAAAACACAACTTTATTTTTCTATATATTGCAACGTCTCAGCGTGTATAGTTAGCGCCATTTTCTGGAGCGCCAACCTCGCATCGTTCGCTGGAAATTTGTCGCTAAACTTGAGAACTGCCTCCAATTCCTCATCTAGAAACTTGGAGATATAATCCATCGCCCTTGTGCCCTTGACTGCGTAGTACAACTGCTTGTATTCTATCGGCGTCTTCTCGACTTTCGCTTCCCATAAATGGCCATATAACGATGGATATTCCCACATCGCTATTAAAACCGGTGCACCAACTAGAGAGTATGAATATGGATGCGTAAAGAAGTCCTTTATATCCAAATAGAGTTGCCACATCAAGGCCAAATGTCCCCCGAGTTTGTATGCATCTCTCTCAAACTGTTCCCCTTTAAAGGCTAACTTCATCGCGCCCTGGCAACCCTTACCAAGCAAACTGCCTGATGTTAGCATTGTACGTAACAGCCATTCGTCCTTTCCTTGGCCTAGGAAATCGTTGGAGCCAAGTTTTGCCAAATTATCTTCTGTTTCCCAGTCGTAGTGGTTGAGGACTTCGTTGCTGGCTAAAAAAATTGTAATGTAAGTCCATTTTCACTACGACAATTGAATCTAACATGCCCCGGGCTTATTTACAAGATCCAGGAACATACGAGAACCCTGATAACTTTTTTATTAAACCAACTAAAAACAGTTGCCTTAGACCAACAATAATAATTTTCGAAATTCTAATTGCCCAATACGTATTTACTTTTAAACTTAAAGCGTCAGATCAATTTCTATTTTCATCACATTCCCGTCTAATATTATGTTTGTGTGTTTAAAATAAAAGTCGATTAAGGGCGTTGACTGAAGACTGAAGACTTGTGTTACGAAAGACCACCTTTAGGTTTAGTTGGCAACGGTTTGTGCTCTTCATCATGGTCGCCTATAAAGTCGCCTTCCACCAAATCCCGCAATCCAGTAGAAATCAGCTCCGTCACTTCATTGTTTCTCAAGCCTCCGAGGTGCTGTAGACATCGGGCCAGTAAATAGTCTCCTACGAGGAAATTGATCAATTTATTTTTATATATTTAAAAATAAAGGTCTAAGGAAGTGAAGAATAATGTAATTTTAGTATCCCTATTACGGTTACGATAAATTATAAGATAATTTACATGGTGACCATTATTGAGTTTAAAATTTGTATTGTCTTATTTCCGTTATCTAGGTGCAATAACTGAAGCTTTCCTTAGTCTGGGACTAGATGGCGCTGTGTTAAAATAAGTGTCCTGAAGTATCAATTATAATATATAATAATAATATTGTTTATGATAGAACTTAATCCTCTGATAGGACCATAGGCTATAAATGCTTCCAAAGAACAATAAACACACTATGAATTATGAGTAACCCATCTAGTTAAGTTACACCAACGCTTACCAGTGAGCAGCACAATTTTGTTCCCATACAGCAGATCTTTATACTTATCCCCATATTTCTCTTTCTCCTGAAGATTGGCCATGGTCTTGTGTATTAGATGGCCTGTTCGTTTCATCTCTACTATTTCGGCTAACGCTCTTTGAGAATGCAGGACTCCTGAATCGTGATAATCTCCTGTGTAGTTCTTCGCGTCGAAGCCAGCTGCTTTTGAGACCAGCAGGATGACCAAACCGACTGATTGGAGGTTGCTTTTAGATCCTATTAGAAGGTTCTTAGCTGACTTCAGGAGAGGATGGTTAGTGCCAACCTGGTATAATATAAATCTTAATTAAACAAATATCTGCTCAATTAACTATTTTCTAGAATTGATTTCTATTTATTTGACAGAAAATATAAACCATAGATCATTAGACAAAATAATTAATAAACAAACAAGTTAAGCCTTGTAACTAACAAAGAATTACGGTTATCCGCAATCCGTCAAAACTACTAAGTGACGTCATAACTTCTAGAAAGATCTTTAAAACGAACATCCTATCTCTAAACAGCTTCCTCAAATGTATAGCGGTGTTGGCGATCTCGTCGTTGAGAATCCTGGTCTAGGTAATGAAGTTGACTAACTGACAAAGCCACCAACGTATATGATGACGTCACAACTTCTAAAAAGCTCTATAAAAGTGATGCAGCAGTATCTCTAGTCAGCTTTCTCAAATCAGGGCTAGCTAAGAATAGTTTGGGATAACTACAATCCGCTAACCAACTGAATATTGACGTCACAACTTCTAGAGAGTTCTCTAACCAGCATGAGCTAACTGCATAAAGGTCTAATTGATGAAGTTGGGGTGGCCCATACCCCATATACCAACCTACACGGTGACGTAACAGTTTCTAGAAAGTTCAATAAATGGAACACTACGACAGCTCTAACCAGCTTCCTCAAATGTATAGCGGTGTTGGCTATCTCGTCGTTGAGCAGCCAGCGCAGGTTGAGGAAGGAGGTGGGGTAGCCGACGATCTGCTCCGCCTCCAACGTCACGTCGCGCCAGTCCAGCTCCTCGCGTGGACCATGACGGACGTGGCAGCTGCGACTTTAATGGCATATTGTTATATGAAGAGTTTGTGGATTCGTAGGCAGCCATCTTTTTGTCTCCTTCTGTTCGTCCCTTTGCTCCCACACCGTAATAAAACGTTAAAAATACCAATAGATTATTGAAATTAATTTATCTGTTATTTAGACACCATAGCAGCTCTGTATAGTTTGAAACTAGGAAATGCATGTAAAAAGCGTTGTCATATTCTTATTTTGTTAAATCATTAGAATAATTCTTGCCTGTAGATATGTGTGTGTATACTGAAACTAATGTATTAAACGTTCTTAATAAACATTTGATACTAGCTGACCCGTCCCCACTTCGTTGGGCATCATGTTAACTTTTTTAATCTTTGATAATATAGCCACTAACACACACACTAACACTAAGCTATTAATAATGTGGCTTTCTATTGGTGAAAGAATTTTTAAAATCGGTCCAGTTGATCCCTACATTACCCCTTACAATTTAACAAACATACAAACTACTTCTTTATAATATTATAGATAAGAATAAAGAAGAAAAGAGAGACGAAAGTTTTGTATAATTATGATGACTAGAAGATATTGTAATTGATGAGGCCGAACTCGCGGCGTAGTGGAAAAATAAATGCCGATTTTTTTACATTAGATACTGCATATTTTGACTTCCGTCCGATCTCAATAATTATTTTATAACGAAATCACAAGTCGCTTAAAACCTATACCTATAGAAATCTCAGCTCAATTTTCGATGTAAATTGATACAACAAGCATACCTGACTATATTTATTGGGCATTGCCAATAATTAACGGACGCTGATTTGACTGCGTGATACCAAATACTGCTTCGTGCATTCAAACAAAAATTATGCAATCTGATTTCCGAAAATAAACACGACAGATTTCGTGATAACATTTTTGCTGGTTATGGCAGTTATACTTTTAAGTGACATTTCTGGAATGCATCGCCATTTAAAAACAGAAGAATGTGCGGGGTTTTTTTTCTGGAAATGGAAGATGAAAAAAATTATACATACTCGTAGTACATGCCAACTGGTTTGCTATTGATTAAGTATTTAATTATAATAAGCTTTCATTCTTTCATTTAGAAACGTATTACGTACTACACAATATGGAATTGATTTGAATGAATAAACATTTAAAAAAAATAAATTTTTATACTCAAAATAGAACGGTAGTTTAAAACGGCCTATAGACTATGAATATCAATTTAAATTATTCATATTTATTATTTATACACCATTACTTACGGGCGGAATTGTAAAGGTTATAATGTCATAGAGTTAACCGCCACAATCAAAATGTCACGGATCCTCGGTCAATTTCTGAGGGCAATTTTCGCGGCCATCGCCGTGACGTCATTTCCGCGGACATTTTGAATCCGAAGTTCGAGGATTCGCTGAGGCGCAAATTGCACGCCGCACGATTTTTATATTTGTTTATTTTCTCAATAATATCAATTTAAATTAATAATAGCATACGTACGTAACTACTGCGGCGCTGTGAGATGTTTTCCTTATCTAATTATATTAATATATTAATATAAAATGTTTTATTTTAAATTAAATAAATACGTTATTATATTATAGTACAGGTAACATAACAAACCGAGCCCCGCGGTTTTACGTGCATACTTATATTTATACTACCTGTTGCCCGCAACTCCGTCCGCGTGGACTTTGATATAAACTTTGACCCACCTCTCCTTCCTCCTTACAACCCTGTTTTCCAGTTAAAAAGTAGCCTATGTTTTATCTCAGGCTCTAGCTCTCTCTCATCTGTGTACCAAATTTCATTAAAATCGGTTCAGCGGTTTCGCCGTGAAAGCGTTAAATTGGGAGTTGATCAAAAAAAACAGTAGCCTATGTCCTTCCCCAGGATTTAGAGCATCTGTGTACCAAATTTCGTTCTAATCGTTTCAGTAGTTTAAGCGTGATGGAAAGACAGACAGACAGACAAGACACGATACGAAATTTTCGAAACAAACACAATTCGTTTACAAATTTCCTATAGAAACCTAATTCAAGAAAGTTATCTGCTTTTAGAACAATACAAAAAAATGTAAATCTTTAATCTAAGTATATAGTATTTAAAATGTACCTTCAGTCTGTTCGTCCATCTGCGCGATCGAGATTACTTGTTTACTTCGATTAAACCCCTAATTATACGAAACCCTTATTTCTTACGTATTCAGTAATTATACAGAATTAAAGCGCTTAGCCTAATTATAGTGGGAGCTTTTTTAATTGTGGCAACCCCGTTTTTGTAATTGTATTTAGGTAGTGCAATCGTCCGTGAATATAAAATACTAACAATTAACAGATAATCTACGATTCAACTCTCGTTTGATGAATACAAAGGTGTAATTTGTTTAATTGTTATAGTTTTAATTTTATTTCGTTACTTTTTAATCTGTATCTTTCCTAATATTATAAATTCGAAAGTTTGTGAGTATTACCGCGACTTGAACTAATTATATATTATTATAATAAATATATATGTATATATTATATGTATAGTTTTATATATTATATTCCTTTTGAGTATTATTTACTTGTTATGTGTGACTATATTAAAACATATTTTTATAGCCTTTAACTTTTGTTTATTTATATTTATCCTTTTCACCTAACCCTTCCTTTCTTTTTTTTTTATTTTAAATCTATAGATAAGGCCGCCATATCACTTAAAGTGATACACCTAAATTTCATTTATTAGTTTCGCGTATAAGATTCCTGTGTGTAAAATGGGTTAGATAAATAAACTATTAATTAGATAAATAAATATTTAACCAATGACATTCGCAAAAAATACCCAAAGCGGTTTCAGTAGATTCAAAATAACAAATCTATCTCGTTATTGTTCAAGTTAAAGACAAATATCATAATTACCCATTACATTAGCGACCATTATGAATAAAATAATAGCCATATTTATGTATGAAATATATTGAATCACTCCTATTAATAAAACGCATGAAAATCGCCTTGATAGTTCTTTAACTATACTTTTATTAAGCAAACATAAGGACAGAAAGAAAAAATCAACATTGATTAATATTATCTAATGACAAATAATAATAAAGATTAAAAATAAACGGCACGCGTTTTGACATTCATTTCGCGCGCCTACGACGCTAGCACAGATTATCCCACGGTGTCCATAGTGACTGGTGTCCTAGAATCTAGATATACGTAAGATCGTGCTTTGAAAGCCTGTGTCATCATTCTAAAGGCGCTGATTTAATATCGGCTATCTGATCGTTGAATTCCGTTGCGTTGGGTGAATTATATTGTTCGATACTGAGAATCAGATTTAAAATGTATCTAATAATATAATAAAGGGTAGCTATTAAGTAAATTGAAATAATAAATTATACTGACTATTTTTTTTTCGTTTAAACCGTATGCAATAGTACAGCTGACTGCAAAACTTTATTAATAAGTAATATGTTTTAAATTTCTAAATAGTTAAGTACTAAAAGACTTAT
This sequence comes from Eurema hecabe, assembly GCA_026213755.1. Lineage (NCBI taxonomy): Eukaryota > Metazoa > Arthropoda > Insecta > Lepidoptera > Pieridae > Terias > Terias hecabe. The sequence goes on along the minus strand of JADANM010005263.1, from coordinate 1,018,144 downwards.
AGTGTTATTTGAAATTATTTACCTAATTATTATATGATTACCGACACGTCACATATACAACAACAGTTTAAAAATAGACTTCTAAGTTAGTAACGAAATTGTTGAAATGGTATATAAAAGTCATTTAATAATTATTAAAAAATCTTACGTCTTTATATAATTCGCTTTTAATATTCCAATCACTAGAGGGCTGAAATCATTCAAATATTAATGAAATACTCAACCTCGGGAGCAATAAATACATCGATGCACAAAACATCAAGAAAATAACAAGGTATCAAATTTACGACGAAACAACCAGTAGGCGCCGAGCTCCGCCCAGCTATTATCCTGGTTTTTTGGGAACTCGTTATATGGCAACACTATATACTCGAGGTATTGTAAAAAGCGGAAAAGCTGGTTGTAATTACAGCGATGGGAATAAGTCGTTACATTTTGAGATATTTTTAGAACGGTAATTTTAATTGAGATTATGAATACGAATGTTACTTTGTCCGTCTGTTACGTAGCGCAAATGAGTGAACCATTTAATTTAACTGATTTTGATGGAATATCAATAGATCAGTAGTCTAAAGTTTGATGAAGATGAACTTTAATTGCGATGTAAAGAGTTCAAGGGAAGAAATAGAAGAGGAAAATTATTACAGCATAGTGTAGTAAAAAACAATCAACATCAATTTGGACTAGTTTCGATACAGTTTTAAACAATTTAAATCACTGATCTTGTTTCGACAGAAATACGATCAACTGATTTCTTATTAATAAGAGGAGCTTAATTTTCATAACTCGTTAAGTGGTATCAAGACTTTAATATCGATGACATTGCATTCGGAGTAGAGCTCTCTTTCGCAGGAGACCGACTGGGTGACCACCTGAACAGTGATGTGCAAATGTCACTGTGCTCCGGTCTGAAGGACACTAGCCAGCGAAATTACTGAGCTCATGAGTTTTAACATCTTATGACTCAAAGTGGGGACCGTCGATGTAGTGCACCCCAGCCCGGAGCAAAGTTCCGGGCACTACATTGGTTATGAGCTGGCGTTTTTCTTACCATCAGGAGGGCGCCCAGCGTATCACCACTTCATAAAAAAATAATAATGTCAATACGCATACAAATCTGAAGCGATCATCATGAAGTTTTGTACACATATTCTAAAAGCTATAAGAATGATCAGATTATTATAAGATATATATAATTTCATATTATTTGAAAAATAAACCGAATTATTGTTATGTGAGCAAAGCCGCGGATAAACGTTAGTTAATAATATCCTGTTAAGGCATTTAATAGTTTACTCTGATAGGAATCAGAAGGCCTACGCGTCGATTTGACCTATGCGCTAATTGGCGTCATCCATCTACGCACCCTTCACAAACAAACAGGTTTATTAACTCTAAATTGACCTTTTGTTACCTGTGCAGCGCATTTAGTTTTTGACATAAAGGTAAGAATATACGCCAGGTTATTTTTGACAGGTTTGCTTGTACAGTTAATATGGTGAGTGTGTAAGTAGGTACCTTTTTTTGTTTGTAGGGATATCCGCTCAGTGGATGTGTTCCCTCCAATGTTCTTCAAAGCACCTCCTAACGGGCTCCCAGGTAAGCCAAAACATTCTATTTGTTCAACTAAATAGTTTAAGGGCTGTTCGTCAGAAAGTCTTTTCAAACTAGCCTTTAGATCCAACCGCTTGACATTTTTTTCGTGAATCATTTTATTTGCCACTTTATTTTATGTTCCATCCAACAATCGTCTCCGCATAACTGTACAAGCGACTTACCTTTTTTCGCTACTTATATTAAACATTGACGTAAACCTAGATTCATACGGTGTGTCCATATATCTATCAGCTGTAGGTGCTAAATTTCATCAAAATCCGTCCAGTACTTTAAACGTGAAATCGTAACAATTATGGTTATATTGTTACGATTTCAATGTGTATTTATTGTATTATACAGTGACTAATAAGATATAGCTGTATCTCAAAAATAAGGAACATTTTAAATTCATAGCGTATCTGTAACGTAATATACCTACATTTCTTTTTTATCTATAACAAAAAAAAATAGTTGAAGATTTACTAAACAAATCGCAATTCAAACGAAACAAACGGATCCGGTAAATAGAGCAAAAATGTCGCCCGCTAACCATCACCGGTGACATTAAAATGCGCGGGCGGCACTTTAACGTCCGCCATTTGCATCAGATCGCGTCGATCGGCCATCTTGTTTCTTTTTTCCCGCCAATACGTTTCTGCGGTTAGGGTTGTGATACAGTGAGGTTTTTCTATTAAACAACGCACTTGTTTTCTTTAAAAATAACCACAAAATTAAAAAGCTTTTTATCATAGGTCCTTTTTACCGAAACTAATGATAGTTTTTGTTTAGGTATGTACCTAAGCTGCTAACGATTTCTAAATTGCTTCGAGATAAATAAGTCATACCTACTGGAAAAATAGGCTTATTTACCGACACTAACCTACTCTTCTTATTCGGCGTTTTCATTTCAGAAGGTCGTGTCTAGTTAGCACGAGACTTCTCCATGTCTGCCTGTCCTTGGCGGTCTTCATAGCTTCAGTTATTGGTAGGCCGGTAAGCTTCTTTACGAGATCTGACCAGCGAGTACGTGAGCGATAGCGTGATCTTTTACCATCGACCTGACCAACAACCATCAGCTTCTCAAGGCTATCCTAATATAAAGAGCGTTAAAATATTAAGAATTATCGCTTATGAGTGTCAATCAAAATCTTAAATACTGTTTATACATTTAACTACATAGGTAATTATTATCATAACGAATCAAAAACACTTTATTCTATAACCCGCACATCGCAAGCATAATATATGCATGTATCTAATATCAATATACACCTTCCTCTTAAATATAGTGTCCGACGGGCAAAAAGAAAACCATTGCGTTTTAAAAATGTAAGCATTAACTAACAGTCAAAAGGCAACTGCGTAATATTACGTTCGTACATTGTAACAACGTCAGTGTGCCTCAAACTTAACCGTCAAACAATTTATTATGCGCAGTTCGCTTTGTTTATATTCGGTAGCGACCAGCGGCACGGCAAAGGGATGCATTCAATTATTTTTTGACAAGATGCGCCCGCGGTATTACCCGTGGAGCTCCCGTTCATTCCGAGATATCCCAGCATGCAAAAGTTCAGCCGAATTAATTTAGTAATTTTGCTAAACATTCTCACAAATTTTCGCATTTATAAAGTAGTAGTAGGATCAATAACTCAATTAGTAATAATTGGGTCTTGTGACAGCATAGACAAAGACTATCTCTTCATTCATTAATCATTATTACAAAATAGGTATAAATAACAAAGCCGCTTTATTTTGCCTGTCCCTACGTATGCTTAAATCTTTAAAACTATGCAACCAATTATATGCGGTTTTTTTAATTTATAGAGTGATTCAAGAGGGATGTTTATGTGTATCGCTAGTACAGAATAAACCAAATAACTTAAATTCTTTATTCTGAGGTAATGATGCGTTACATAAAATGTTTTATTCTATGTTTGAAAGGGTTTTTTTCCTCTTGAATCATTGCATTTAAGAACCAAACACTAGTAAAAATATTACTTACCTTACCTTGCATATATTGCATAAACAATTTTCAAATAAAACAAAATTCAAACTTAGCAAAATTTATTCACAGTATTTTTAAATGCCTTATTAATATAACTCATCCTATGACGTCACAGTACGTAGCCACCGCGTCTCTATAGAGCTGAAATATAACGTCACTAGCTTCTCGACATCGCGCCATGGCCTCCTCATATGTGTGCTCGCTGAACGTGCCCGACGTGAACCCTGGATAGATTAGCCAATCACATTGCAGTATTCTTAAAACTAACCAATCACATCGCAGCATCGAACAGACGATGACAGGCGATGACGTCACTCGACATGCTACATTCACCTTGATCACACAAGCACAGAACAGTTCAAAATATACTAACTCTAGGAGCCGGTTGTCTATAGAAAACTAACTTAATACAACCTTTTCAACCAACTTTTTTTAAGATAAACACTAACAATCGAAATACTGGTTCCAATTGAAAAAAAAAATTATCAAAAACTTTAAATTATAACCTAAGAAAAATGGGTATATTATTCATGTTTGAAAAATATGTATGAAGGAGATTTACTCTTTAGATGATCTAAAAATACACCGGGCAAAGTTATAATAATTTTAAGTAAGGCAGCTTGCTTACTAACCTGTAACCAAATCCTTATTCCGGCTGTCAAACACAAAATACATTACAGATGAGGCACCATTTAATTGTTCTTGTGTTGGTTCTAATTGGAGGTTGCCAACATCGTCAACCGCGCAACCAACAGCCGCGAACACGTGACGCATGGCAACCCCAGAATTTAGTAGAGCTAAGCATGTACAATTAACTGCACATGTTAAGAGCTGAAACAATTTATTTGATACTTTATCATTATCAGTAAGTAAAGTTTTTGTAAGTAAAACAGAGTGTTATTACAATAAAATACTAAATAAAAAATAGTTTAATTCTAATAGGAACCAATACAATATCGGTGATGACCACTTTCCATAAAACAAGAAAACAAGCAAACGGGCAAACAAACAAACGAGCAGTTTGCCCCCTATGTTATAAATAAACCTTTCAGTAAAAACATACAAATAAGTTTTAAAACATATTCAAATATATGTTTACATGTGAACACTCTTATCCACTTTTGTATATTGTATATTTTAGCAAAATTCAATAAGTTCCTTGCATGAAAGCTTTAAAGCCTCTGCAAAATTCAAAATGAGGTATTTTTTTCTTTACACTTTAGATAGTACAAAACCATTAACCCAAAAAATAGTACTAAGCTTATTAGAAATAATTAAGCAAGTTCATTTTCAGTATAAAATATCCTAAATGCATTTAAAATAAAAAATAAATCACATTTTAAATCTTACACACCCCTCCAAAATCTTCTAATTCTTGTATAGTGACAGTGATACCAGTTCTTGGATAAAGACAACCCAGTATTGCCGTCTCACATGTTTGTCTGATCACATTTTCTTTGAACCTGGGAATTTAAAATCTTTTAATGACATACTTACAAATTTAATTTGAGCACACCTCTAATCTCGTAATTTTGACAGACTTGATTAACAAACTGTCAAATCATACCGGTTTGAGTTGTAAATACATTTGGATATCATTTCAGTACTTTGGCATTAGTAGAATTGCTTGGCCCAGTTTTTATTTTTTTTTATTTACCAGTAATTTTAATCCTTGGTAATAAATTAGGCTCTAAACAGAATATTTCGTTCTTATTTATTAACCCTCATATTATCTATGAAGGAGGTTTAGAGAATAAAAATTTAAATAAAAACCAGAACAACATAATCTCTAATTCTATTAATCAAGGTTGTTATAACTGTGATGTATGCGGGCCGGGAGAGTAAAGTAACATCCATTTGTAACTGGTTTATTTAATGAAGTGCCGTGCTTTGTACTTGATACAATATACAGTGATTGCTTTATACTACAATACATTACAATAGCTATCTCACCTATCGCCAACACATGGTTTGCCTCCCTTAGCACTAAATAGAACCTCTAAAGTAGCTTTTTCTACACTTTGACTTGTTGTTTTAATATCAAGCGGTCCATTTACACTTACTAGTACCACAGTTTCTCCTGAAATTGAAAACAAAGGAATGTAAACATATAACATATGCTACAGCAGATATGGATAAAGTTGGCATGTTTGAACCTTCCTTAAATATTTATTACAGACTGAACTTATAAAGCCCTTTTCGAAATCGAACTAACCGAGCCTAATGCTCCAACTAGTCAGCTTTTTTGATTTAGAGAAAAGTTACAAAACATTTACTTTTGACTGTTGTGAAAACATAAATAATAAAAGTATAAATATATTATTCTACAGGTGTCCTGATATATTCAGTGTCTGTGTTTATATTGGTCTAAAATATTACCTACCTTGTGATAAGATTGCAGAACCATCCGATTTACTTAGGTAATTCAATTCGCATTTCATTGGCTTTAACTTAAAATCTTTTAACTCTTCTGCAACCATTTTACTTGTGTGGCCTGTGGTAGTTATATGTTAAAGGTGCTTAATAGTATTTTTACTTTATTTTAATAGAATCTATTATAAACATAACCTTAATAAATATTGAGCATTGAAGTTTCGTTTGAATGTCAAAACTCAAAACAAAACAAACGATCCTTTTTCCGCATTAGATACGTGTTGCTAAAGTATAATATCCTCAAAAATTATAAGAAAAAATTTCAAAACAGTGTAATCATTATAATTTTTCTTCTTTATATTTACATAATTGTGATTTCCTAAAAGATACCGTAGGATATTTACGACGTAGGAGGAAAACTCTCTATTTCAATATTAAATGATTCATTTTACGGATCTAGATGTCAATGTCATTAGCTAAAGTTTCAATTATGAAATTCCTAGAGAACAAACGTCACCAATTTCCAAATTAACTTTGCGATTTTCAATTTCAGTTTTGCAATTGTATGACGACGTCTTTAAGAAAGTGAAGTTTTAATTAATAAGTTAGCTTGTAAATATATAAAAATGAAGACGCGATTTAATACATACGATATAGTATGTATGGTTACAGAACTTCAGAGGTTAGTACGAAAACAAAACATTAGATCTTTCATGAGAAATTAAAGAGCTATATCTTATTCTTTTTATATTTTAGGTTGGTGGGAATGAGAGTGAACCAAGTATACGACATAGACAACCGTACTTATGTGATAAGGTTACAAAGATCGGAAGAGAAAAGTGTTTTGTTACTAGAATCTGGTAATCGGTTTCACACAACACATTTTGAATGGCCAAAGAATGTAGCCCCTTCAGGCTTTACTATGAAGGTATCGTTATATAATTTATTTTATACTAAAATTTACCTTTCCATACAATTCACTTAAAATCAACCAAAAAATCTGAAACAACTTTTATGCAGTTTGTTTAATTGCTAGAGCAATTCAAATTTTATGTGTGTGCATAAATGCAGGTAAAACTATGGGGTGTAGCTAGATAATTAAACTTACAAAATTCTACAAAATGTTTCAGCTACGAAAACACTTAAAGAATAAACGGCTTGAACGCTTAACACAACTGGGCATAGATCGTATAGTAGACTTGCAGTTTGGCAGTGGAGAAGCAGCATACCATGTGATTCTAGAGTTGTATGACCGGGGAAACATTGTTCTCACAGATTACAACTGGACTATATTAAATGTTTTGAGGCCTCATGTGGAGGGCGACAAAATTAGGTATTGTATTTTTATAAAAAAGTATAACAGTGCTAAATTTTCTAATCGGGTTGTCAAGCAATAGATAGATGTCCCATGTCCACTTTTATTTCATCAATTTGTTGGGGACCAGTGACATTCCTTTATAGATTCTAACCTAAACCTTGATCTTGTTTCGAGAATGAATATGCTTCTTTAATATAACTATTGTTAAACATTTTCTATTGTAATGTTACATTAATTACTATCCAATAAAAATGTGAATTCAAGTGAATTAAGGTTCTATATCTTGCATACAAGAACAGTTTATAGCACAGCTTTCTGCTGGCAAATCTATAAATAGTTTTTGCAAGATGTTTAGTTAATAATTTTTAATTTATTTCCACCAGATTTGCGGTAAAAGAAAAATATCCATTAGATAGAGCCAAAACAAACTATGAAGCCCCAAGTGAGGAGCAATTACGAGAAATACTATCTAAAAGCAGACCCGGAGATAACTTGAAGAAAATACTTAATCCTAATTTAGGTAAGTTAGCTAAGTAGTTACTCTATCTTAGCTTGTACATTAGAATGGACCATGTTTGCATTTCATTCTATCATTCAAGCTGCTATGGGATCATAAGACAGAATGTATCTTGGTAGAAATAATTTTATATAAATACTGACATTCTATCGCAATTTTTTTTTTACAGAATATGGATCAGCGATAATAGACCATGTGTTATTAGACAATGGCCTCGGGGGCAATATGAAGATATCCCAAGATCCTGCTAAAGGATTTAATGTCGAAAGAGACATACTAAAATTAGTTACGTCATTAAAACAAGCAGAGATGTTACTGGTGGAAGCTATGAATCAAGTGTCTAAGGTAATATTTTAATATAATATATTATAGTTTAAGCTATATACTGGATACATTACCAGCATGCTCAGGGCCTTTACTGAGGTCCCAAGTGATGGACAAAATAAAAGTTCTATTTTAAGTTTTCCTACAATACACCTGTAATTTTGATTGAAGCACATTTTATATTAAACATAAATAAAATAAAATAATAATAAAAAACACTTTTTTTGAAGTATCATAAACAAAAAAATTAAATTAAATTCAGATATTTCAAGACGGCCTTATCGCTAGGAAGCGATGTCTTCCAGGCAACCTTGGTGGTGATGAAAAGTTATTAAAAAATAAACATAGCAATTGTTTGTTATTAAAACTTGTAATCTTTATAATCTTAAATACTTTATGCTTTAAATGAATAAATCTTAATTCAATCTTTCTAATTTTCGATTTTCAGGGCTACATTATCCAAAAGAAGGAAGAGCGTCCCAACCCCGAAGGTGGGGGTGAGGATTTCTTGACAAACCAGGAATTTCACCCCAAATTGTACAAACAGCATGCTAATTCACCACACACAGAGTATGAGACCTTTGACAGAGCGGTGGACGAGTTCTACTCAGCTTTGGAAGGACAGAAAATTGATTTAAAGGTGGGTTATTATACTTATAACAAGAATATTTATGGAGTAATTGAGGAACCTTATTTTTTTTAGTTGGTAAGATTATTTATATCATGTCTATCAACATTAAGTCTTATTATAGTAAGAGAATATTATAGGTGTAGTGTGACCTGCATAGTTTTCTTTCCCATGATTTAAGCAGAAATATAGGACTGGTATGTGTTATTATATCCATTCATTAGTTTGTTTAATGAAAGAGCAAAAAACATTCACAGAAACTTTCGCGATGATAATAATATTTTTATTTATTTATAAGTTGACAAAACTATCCAAGTCAATGAAATAAAGTGTTTAATTGTTCTTACTGTTACTGGACAATGCTATGCACTCCAAAATTGTTATATATATCAGATGCGGTGCTATGTTGTATAATCTCGTAATTGTATGGATATGTATGTCCTCATGATAAAATAAAAAATAAATATATAAATAAAGTGTTCTAAGTTAGTAGTGAATTATTAATATGAAAGGAGGGTGGTGTATTTAGAAACTAATTTTAATTAAACTTTTCTTCTAACAAAATTTCAGACTATACAAGTAGAACGTGAAGCCATGAAGAAACTTCAAAACGTAAAAAAGGATCATGAAAAAAGAATCACGGAGCTGGAAAAAGTTCAAGTGGAAGACAAGATGGCTGCCGAGATGATATCGAGGAACGAACCTCTGGTAGAACAGGCAAGATTGGCGATACAGACTGCTATTGCCAATCAGGTAATAACTTTGTGGTTTTTAATATGAAACATTCTTGCTGAACACTCTAAGGACAATTTTGGATTGTTGTGGTATTACAAAATAATAAATAGCCCTATAAATAATTATTTAATCAATACATGTCTGTCCCTATGTATGCTTATGTATCTTTAAAACTACTCAACGGATTTTGATGTGGTTTTCCTTAATAGATGGAGTGATTCTCTAAGGAAGGTTTTATATGTATAATATATGCGAGCGAAGCCGGGGTATGTCGCTAGTAGAAACAAAAAAAACAGGTATACTTCCATTTTCTTGCTTGCTAAAAATACAAATGATTTTTTTTTTTTGAACACCAGATATTTTAAGTTTCAAAGTAATGCTGCATTACTAACCGATTTAAATAAATAGGGATTTTAATAGTGCCGTAAAACTTATTCAAGTGATAAAGACTATAGATAATACATAGTCTTACAAGGTTTCCTTGTTTAAAATTAAAGTTAAATATTTATTTATATTTATTTCCAGATGTCTTGGGACGACATTAAACTCCTAGTCAAGACGGCTCAAGACAACTCGGATCCAGTCGCATCGTCCATCAAGCAGCTCAAACTGAACACCAACCACATCACCATGCTACTCACAGACCCTTATGATGATGGAGAGCATCTCGAGCCCATGATGGTTGATATAGATCTTTCGCTCACCGCCTTCGCTAATGCTAGACGGTAGGATTGTTTTGTTCACTCAATTAAATTATGCTTTTTGAATATAAAATGTGGTCTCTTTTCATTTTCAAACCTAGTTGTGTGTATGTAAAATATATTTTTTTTTAATTGAGCAATTTCACATGTTATTATTACCTGTGCCAATGTTGCAGTCTCAAAAATTTCCTATTTATAATGTTATTAAAAATAACACATTTCCTCATACTGCAAACCATTATTACCACCATTGTAGATATTAAAATACAATTATAAAAATTGCCAGTAACATTTTATGGGTGACTGTTACCTAAACAAGGCTATTGGCGTATATTTCAACCATTATTCGCATTAATTAAATGATTTTGTGTTTTTATAATATTGCAGCACATTCTCAATCCCCATACATATTAAAAACAGTCTAAATATTTTTTGATTCAGATACTACGACCAAAAACGCAACGCAGCGAAGAAGCAACAGAAAACTGTAGAATCAGCTGGAAAAGCTCTCAAAAGTGCCGAGAGGAAGACCAAGCAGACTCTCAAAGAAGCCCAAACCATCAGCACCATCAGCAAGGCCAGGAAGACTTACTGGTTCGAGAAGTTCTACTGGTTCATATCATCGGATAACTACCTGGTGAATTACCACAGATAATACAATACTGTTCAGCATAGATAATACTTAATTAAGATCATAGACTAATATAATTATTCCTGGGACTAGGGAAGACTGCAGATTTTCAAAGTATATTTTGGGATCCTTTGAGATATTTTCCTTTAGGATAATCTGGATAATCATATCTCAATTATATTTTTTAACTACAACATGATAAGTTTACCACAGATTATACATATATATAGCACAGACTAACTACAGACCATAGACTAAAAATTATTTCTGGGGCTATGGAAGACGAAACACTTCTTTAAAGTTTTTCAAACCATCTATGTCTAATCATAATCAAATTTGAATAACAACCTGATAAGTTGACTTATTTTTTCGTCTATATAACCTTCAGCGCTATCTTTGAATAAAAAGAAATATTCCGGTACTTGCGAATAAAGCATTTCTTACATTATTTTGCAAGTAAGTCCGGACATATATCAATAACCTTGTAAGTTTACCACCGAGATTAGGAATACAAAATAGCAGGAAAATTCTAAGAACCTAAAGCGTAAAAAACAGTCTACAGGGTATTTTACACTTTTTATAAATAATGATTGTACACCAGAGTCTACAAGGTATTTTACACTTTATAATTTTTTTTTTTGCAGAAAGGTAATTTAAGTTAATTTTTTCACAGGTAATAGCTGGGCGGGATCAGCAACAGAACGAGTTGCTCGTCAAACGTTACATGCGGTCTACAGACGTGTATGTTCATGCTGAAGTGACAGGAGCATCGTCCGTGGTCATCAAGTGCTATGCCGGGCCACCTCCACCGAGGACACTCAGCGAGGCTGGCCAGGCTGCTGTGGCTTATAGGTACGTGACCATGTTATGTGACCATACTAATTTTATTGTTTTGGGAATTATCAAGGATGAATAACAAAGAATTATATATTAGGCTTCGTCGTTTAGCAGTGTTTTTTTTAAAACAATTCATAGACAAAAGACATACAATACACATATATAGGCATAATTTATATTTCAAAAAACCTTAAATTTTACTGACACAGGATGCTATGGATATATTTTTACAGTCTTATCCACATCAAATGATTATTGTTCAATGTAAGAATAAATACAATTACAATCAACAGTGGTAATTGTTATTGTAGAGTATACTTTTTAACCGACTTCTAAAAAAGAAAAGGTTTCCCAATTGGACCGTTATAATATGCATTTTTATATTATTATAAGTATGACAATTATATTAAAAACTAGCAGCCCACCCCGGCTTTGCACGGATATAATAAAGGTATAACATCGTAATAAGAACTATTTTATATTAAGTGACATAAAATACCTATGTAATAAGATCTATAATTGACGTTTTTATAGTTTTCCCGGCAATTGTTCAAAAACTTCTCACCTTTTTAACCTTCCCTAGACTTCCACAAATATTTCAAGACCAAGATAAGATGATACCCTTCAGCCGGTCTCGAGTTTTAATCAGACTAACGAACAACAATTCATTTTTATTTATATATAGATTATAAGTCAGCTGCCACAGTAAAGCAGTTTTAAATAATTCTACAAAAAATATCTATCAACTACCAAGATATTTTTTAATCGAAAAATTATTTATTAAAGTTTAAGTATGGTATTAAATTATATTTTAATAACTTTAGTGTGGCCTGGGAAGCGAAAGTACTGACAAGAGCGTGGTGGGTACATGGCCATCAAGTATCAAAATCAGCACCTACTGGAGAATACCTCACCACCGGTTCTTTCATGATCAGAGGCAAGAAGAACTACCTACTGCCCGAACACCTTCAATTCGGGTTCAGCTTTCTATTCCGTCTAGAAGACAGCTGCATAGACAAACATAAGGATGAAAGGAAGTGCCTAGCTGATGATGTTTCAGAAGTAACAGAAAATGAAGTTGATACAGAGATAGTGGTGTCCGATTCGGAAGGAGAGGATGATAAAAATGATGGAAAATTAGAAACGATAGAAGAGAAAGAGACGGTAGAAGATGAGAAAGAAGATAAACAATCTGACGATGACTCTGAAAAACAGAAGAACATAATTGATCAAAAAATTAAAAGTGATTCAAAAGCAGGAGAAGTAGAAGAAAGTTCAGAGCAGAAAAAAGAAGAGTTAGAAGAAGATAAGAATAAGAAAGAGTCAAACGATAGTGATTCTGAGAGTGATTCGGACGGGGTTCTAGATACACATATAAAGGTGAGGAACTGATTCTGTTATCAGTTTAATTTATCAATCAGTTTATATTACAATAGCATCTAAACAAGTTAACTATTTTAATGAGTAGTTTTCTAATCTGGTAATTTTTTATTGATCATACTCCCTTATTATTATATTATTTACCAATATTTTAGACTTTTCTGGTTATAAATTGGCGACCATAGTACAAAATATATAAATGTCATATGTTTCAGGTAAAATATTTAAATCAGTGCATTCTACAGTTTTTGTATGAATTTTTTTATGTGAATTATCTCAAATCTTTTTATTTTATTTAACAATTCAAATAGATATATTTCCATGTTTTATTTTCAGGTCGATCACGGCACAGGAAAAGTGCATATAGCATCTAAAACTCGAACAATATCGGAAAGAAGTGATGATACCTTGCAATCCTTTAAATTCCCTGCGCTCCCCAAAAAGGGGCAGAAAAAGGAAAAGAAGGAAAAGGAACCCCCGAAGGAGCAGAAGAATGGGCCCAAGCGGGGGCAGAAGGGGAAGTTGAAGAAGATAAAGGAGAAGTATAAGGACCAGGATGATGAGGATCGTGCGCTGATGATGGAGATACTGAAGGTAAGCACTTTGACTCCTATCATAGATAATTTATTTGTTGGTCTTATGTATGTTTTTTTTTATCGGGATCTTCACTACATTGTATAATATATGCGAGCGAAGCCGGGGCGGGTCGTTAGTAAACACATAATTTACTACTAAATAATATAAAATAAATAATACATACAAGAAATACATGTTAGATATGATTAATCAAATAATACTTGAGAAATATAATTATAATAAAGTGAGAAAATTTTTGTAACATAATTTTGTGAACCAAAATGAGGATCCTCAACCAGTAGAACAACTGGCTGGATGTTAGACCCCAATAATTCGATATCCATAAGATGTATATAAGATATGTCAATTATAATAAATATCATAATTGCCATTCCGCACTTGGCACCTTAAAGGTTGCTGTACAAATAAAAAAGCATTAAAATCGAATGGAGACCTCCTTTTTGAAGTAGGTTAACTATGTATAAATTACAGCCAGATAAGGGCGCGAAGGAGTCCAAGAAAGCACAGAAGCAAGCTGCGAAGAGCAAAGAGAAGAAATCGAACCGAGGACCCAAGATCCCTGCGCCTGCGCCGCTCATACTGGAGGCGGAGTCGGAGGAAGAGCCGGAGGAACAGGAGGTAATTATTATAATAAAGAACATATCGCGTTGTTTGTCCGCGATTGACTCCTAAACTACTCATCCGATTTTTAATTAAATTTACACACCAAACCGGTGCCTAAATGTTTTCTAATATGATGATTGATAATTCAAAAGTGTAGCCTAGTTTAATAAAGGTATATTGTGATTTTGAACGAAAATGAAAAATAATTTATTTGTTTTTTTAAGCTTACATTTTTGTCTATATTTTCTTTTGTTATAAAATTCTCCGGTCACAGTGTTTGTAATTATACTCCTCTAAGAATCAGCCATCTTGTTTTCATCCCCCTAAAGGTCCACCCTTAATGTACATTATTTTCTTTAACCAGGTGGATCCCTCAACGAATGATGCTGACACAGAGATGCTGTACCAGCTGACAGGATCTCCATTTGCTGATGATGAACTGCTTTTTGCTGTGCCCGTGGTTGCTCCATACTCATCATTGCATCATTATAAGTATGATTTTTTTTTGTTTTGTCCAGATTTTTAGGCTAAAGATGCCTTTATAAGTTTAATACTATGTACTACATATTATAGTTCTTTAACAGAAAATTTTAATATTCAATTATGTTTGCGTCAAAAATGTACTGGTTTCAGCAGGTCATATCAAAAGTGCCATCTTAATTTATGCTTTATATCAAATTCAATCAAAACATACTCATAAAATTTAAACTGATATAAACTTAAAACCGAAATTTCTTAATAATTTTCACAGATACAAAGTGAAACTCACCCCGGGAACAAGTAAGAGAGGGAAAGCCGCCAAAACAGCAGTGCAAGTGTTTCTCCGGGATAAAGTGGCAACTTCCAGGGAGAAGGATCTACTTAAAGCTGTCAAAGAGGAAAATGTTGCCAGAAACTTCCCCGGAAAAGTCAAATTATCAGCCCCACAGTTACATAAGCACAAGAAATAGTTCCTTTTTAATTGTAATCTGCCTGTCGTATGTAAAAATGTATGTCTGTTAAGACTATGGAGAACTCATGAAACTACAATGTTGAATCTAAATATAGTTAATGTCACTCTGTATGTATAGTTGTTGTGGACTGTGGTACCACCAAAACTAGTGCGTCGATTTTGGTAAACTTCAATATTAAAGGTACATACATGGCATACTAATTGCTATTAAACATAAAAAATACAATTGCTAAGAAAAAATAAATATGTTATAAATTTTATACCAATCTATTTCATGAATTTAATTGATTGATTAAAAAAAGGATAGAAATATTGTGGACTATTACAGTTGTATTAATTATTTTTACTCGTTTATTATCATTATATTATTCCTCTCATAAGGTGTTAAAACTATTGTTAATAGCATTACTTGAAATAGTTGTAAATAAATATTTTTTATTGAAATTTATAATCTTTCTCTCTACTATACAACTCAGAATGTCTTAATTTTTTAATTTACTAGACGCATTTCAAAAACTGGCTTTCATTAATAGTATAGTAACATTGAACACAGATGTTCGTAAAATAATATATAAACGTGAATTAAATTTAATATAGGTTACCTAGATAGGTCTACCTCACAAGGTTATTTTTATACAATAAAAACCGAGAGCTTACTTACATAAAGGTCGGAATGAATAAGCCTGTTTCTCTAATGCATGTCATGAAATAAAAAAAAAAGTACATAAATGGTAATATAAATACTCTGTCTGTATAACACAGATATAATTATAACGTTTTTGACAATGACATTAAACAATTTGTTTTGAATTTTGACATTATGACATAATGACATTTCTAAGAATTCTAACTTACGAAGCCGGAGTTTTCAATTTCGTATGACAAGTCATTTTATGTAATTAAAAGTCCATTTGATTTATTTAAATCGCTACGTACTTCACTGAAGTGGGTCGTAATCTATGCTAATTCACATTCAAGTCGCTAGCCGTTTAGTATTTGAAACACAACTGACTACGCACAACGTCGGTTGCGAATAAGTTTTCTTATTAGATAACTTATAGTTTATGCAATATCTAGTGTTATGACAATTGGCTTGTAAGCTAGTGGTTTTATTTTAACATACATAGTCTTCTTAAATTAATATCAACAATGAAAATCGTTATTTTTGGATCTACCGGCACGACCGGCGTTTGTGCAGTGGAAGCAGCATTAAAGAAAGGTAAGCTTTAATTATATATAAACGTATTAACAAGAAAAAGTGAATTCATTATTTTAACGCTGCCATTTAGTCCAAGACGAAAAAAAACCATACATAGACCTGTTTACTTCCCAATATGTACATTTGCTTAACATTACCGGTTCGTAAAGTTAACGAAAAATAGGCAAAAAACTGTGATGCAATGATTATCTAATAGCTAATTTGAATTTAAATAGATATCATTAGAGATTAATTAGCTATATTATATAATTGGCCATTGTATTTATTATGCTTTGTTATTCTACTGGCATACCACTCATATGTAGTTATAATAGAAACTCAAATTTATAAAAGGGGTCAAGTGCCAATTGGACTGGCACACAAAGTGTACGCTTCTGTACCATTTGATTTTGTGATTATATACTGCCATAACTAATATAAAAGTTTTTAAGATACATTTTTGAGTGAAATATATATTTTGTTTTGTTTTAAGCATTGCATAGTTATATTAGCAGTCTAGCTTTTATGGCTCTTGAGTTACAGCATGGTTATAAACAGACTGACAAATAGACAGCAAACAGAATGGAATTCATAAAATTCTTTTTATGATCAACACACACTTGATAGTGTTTCATTTCTAAGACTTTATTTTCAATTTTAAAATGTTTACCTCTTCCTAATATAAGTATTAATACATAATTCTTAATGTGACAATGAAAATTAAGACAATAGCTAATAAATGCTTAAATGTACAGTTACAAGGTTGACTAACAATTAAGGAATATTTAAATGTAAATTTTGTATAGCTTATATCTGAACTTTAAATTTTATGAAATTCTAAAATGTATTTAGTTTGTCAGTCTTTTTTTTTATTCTGTGAAGTGGTGAGCCCTTTACTTTAAAGCCAAACTCCAGGTAGGGTTGCACTACACCAACGCTCCCCACTTTGAGTCACAAGATGTTTAGACTCATTAG
>JADANM010005263.1:959717-976986 GCA_026213755.1 Eurema hecabe | reverse complement strand
TAAACTTTATAAGACTATATTCCTGAGTTTTAGTTTGAAATTCATACCTCTACGCGTTCCCGAGATATAGGATCTCATCAGACACTCAAACAGACGTAACGACTAGCACACCTATATAGACAAGGCGACAAAAACACAGATAATTAACAATATTTTATTCATGCTATTTACAACAAATCCTTACTAATTAAGACATATCCTTATCAACACTGCTTCTATGTTTCAACATTTCTATATCCAGGAGTGTTCTTCCCAGTTCCCCGGTACGAAACGCCTTGATCATCGTCCGGGAGACCTCTGTTATATCCGGGACCATTCTGATACTCCCGTCGAAGTCACGTACATTGCGTACCCGGTTAAACTTAGCGCTGCCGGCTATTAATACCTGAAAACATACCAAGCTTTATCCGGCTCGAAGGACCATATTGAATAGTAAAATATATATGGGCACATAGACTATACTAATCAATTTCAGTTGATTTTTGACAGTTGACATTTCGTGTTTGACAAGTGACATAACACCGAGCGCTGGGGAGGCAGCCATTATCGGTTCGGGTCAATAGAGTGCGCACGCGCGGTGATACTTTGTTAATCATTTGAAATTATAAGCGCCGATTTACTATAATAAAATTAATAAAGAACGAACTAATCGTGTCGTGAAATATTTTACTGAATTGATCGAACATTGATCTCCTCGCCCGACTACCCGCGTTATATCTACCCACTATACGGATAAAACCTAAGATTGTAAAAATATAAAGCCATTTATGAAGAAGGATCCTACATATACAAAACATTTAAAAATACCAAATGAATAAAATATGCATATAAAGTTAAATACTTTAAATCTAGCTAGCTGCACTGTATAGGGTGAAAAATGAATGAAAAATGAAAATAATTTATTCACTTAAATCACATTGTGATATTTATGAACGTCAAAACTAAAAATATAGATCAATACAGACATGTCGTTGCAGCCACACAATCTGCTTTGTCCAAAGCATTACGTTATTGCAAAAAAATATAAAATAATTTTGCCGTCTGTCTGTTTCAATCTATAAACGCCTGTTTCCAAAGGGTAAGGTTTATGAGAAGAATACAGGCAAAGAAACTCATACACTATATTGTGGTGCATTGTATAATTAACATGACGTTAATGTCGTTGACATGGGAACACAGACGAACCCATGGAAAACGACTTGTTATGTTGTATTGTTATTTGTTTTCATTTATGTTTATTTTCTTTTTATTATGTGCTCAATAAACGATTTATATTTTTAATATTGTCATTTTCTTTTTAGTGAGCGCGGGTGATTTATTTCAGTTTTAAAACTTTTTATTGTTATTCAACATGGAAACACTAGATAGTCCCATCCCGCTAATATTTCTACATTCTGTCAAACGTCATAACTTTCTTTCTCCTCGCGACACATGAACTTGCCATAACAAAAAAATACCTACGCATTAGGCACGTGAATCGAAATAAATATATTTAAATGGAATTCTGAAACCGCGCGGGGTCACGACCGTTATTATTCCGACATGACTGATGACGTCACTATTACGCTCACTTGTCGTGGTACAAATAAAAGTCCAGACATGAATACGTAAAAAAACCTTACTCCTATAAAACCAAAAGGAAAGGTTGCCGATTTAAATGTACTATTATGATACTACTAGCTGTTGCCCGCGACTCCGCCTAATAAACTTTGACAACCCTATACAGTTTCATTATTTTTAAGATGTATTCTGCTATTCGGGGCGGGGACAAATCTAACGAACCAAAAACCATGAAAATTTGTCTAGCCGATCTCAAGTTATAAGTGTTGTAACAATTCCGCTTTTGTTTTATATACTATCACTTAAGATAATTGGGGTGGAAATTTATTCGTAGTACTAATCGTGCCTAAGTTACGGAGGCTAAGAAAACGAGCATCCACGGACGGGGTTGCAAAAGACTAAAGGTCGCGTCACGGATGTTTAGCGCTGGACATGAATAGCGCATCGGTAGAATCGCGCTCGTAGTTGACGTATTGGTGCGAGAAAGATAACACGACTGGGGAACCAATCAACGCTCGCGCACCCGACGATCACGCCCCCGTCCCCTCAATACCTTATTTTTGACTTCTGCGCGTCGTTTAGCGCTAAAGATTCGTGACGCTACTTAAGAACTGCGTGTGACCACATCGTATTGCAGAAAAACTTTCATTGGCCTCCTACTCCTACAATTCTGCCTACAGCTTCGCAATTTGCAAACAATTCCCGACGTTTAAAAATAAGTCTTACTAATTATAATCGGTTAAAATTGTCCCTAAACAGAATTTAATCCTCAGATTATAGTTTAGAAAAACAGATTGATACAATCACCGCTTGTTTGGTATCAAAAGATCTTAGCGATTAGAAGCAGATACTGTATCATCTCGAGTCGAGAGTTATTTTGACAAATAACTCAATATGAGTCATGAGTTTAAATTTGCATTTCAGTAATGATATTATATAATACAGTGGTTCTTAACCGGTGGTCCCTGGAAGCATCCCAAGTGGTCCGCAAAAAAAACACAAATAAAAAAAATTATAAGAAGCAACAATTTAAAAATTAGTAAAGAGTATGCAATCACAAAAATCTATTAACATTTATAAATATGTATAATACGCATTTTCAATAAATAATAAATAAAAAAATATATTGAATAATTTTATGCATTTTTTTATAGATACATAGAACGAGCGTTTATTTATTGACACTCAGATAATGTAGGTATACTCATAAAGCAAATAGGTGGTCCGTAACAAAAGAAAAATTTTAACAAATGGTCCCTCATGTTATGTCCCCTAATTGCGCGCGATTGCGGGTGCGCGAGCGGTGATTGGTTGTCCCAGTCGTGTTGTCTTTGAGCACCAATACGTCAATTACGAGCGCGATTCTACCGATGCACAGCTATTCTCGTCCAGCGCTAAACATAAATGACGCGACCTATACATAGTTAAAAAATAAACATTTTTCATGAACAAAAATAAATTGTGTCACAGACAAACATTTAGTTCATTTGTGTTGAAACAAATTATAGAGCAAATGAAGAAAAGAATAAAAAGATAAGTTAGTAAGTAATAAGATTTAGGAAAATAAAAAAAAATTATATCTGTGATCTGCGGTTTGTCACAGATAAAAAAAATAAAATAATCGTTTATTACTGTTATAAATACAGAATAAAAAAATACAATAAAATAGATAAACAAGCAAATAACAGCAAAGGGGGAGGGCTCAGATTAAATACAAAAACTCAACTAACCTTATTAATATCATCGCATGGCTCATCGAGTCCCATATATTCCACATACTTGAAGTTGCCGTGGCTATTCAACCAGAACAGTAGGTAGTCAGCTATGATTTCTTCACCTACCAGATGATCTTGAAGTGAGGCACAAAGCGCTAACTTCAGACCCATTTCGACATTCACTACTGATGGTTCTAGGATACCTAAACAATATATTGTTTATATTATTATTGTTTTCCTGCACTCAGTAAAATACAATTTAAATTTTTAGTCTGTACAACCACAATTTTAAGTTAGAAAATTATAATATGTAACACAGTTTTGTAACTAAAACAGGTACCAGCGAACCTAAACTATAATAAATTAATTATATTTTTGAATATGAAATGTATTTTTAAACTTGTAAACTTGTAAAATAAATAAATAAAATTTAACGTCTAAAAAAAAAAAAAAATATATGGTTATATTAAGCTAAGAATGTCACAGTATTTTGAATGTATAGCTATCACCGACATTTAAATAAATTATAGATAATGGCCTCTCCACTACTTTATTCGTTCCTATATATTTGTTCGCTCCTTATCCATTTTATAAACCGATATATTGGTCTACGGTTGCTCTATGGCTTAACACTTAATACATTCTCTATTGTCTGGTGTTTTATAGAGCCATAAAGTAAAAACCATTATATTTAAACATACTTTACAATCTTTTTTCATGGTGTATCATATATTATTACCTGGTGTATCAAACATAAAAATATTAGGATTACTAGTAATCCTCATCTTAGTCTGCAAGCTTCTCGTGACTCCAGCAACAGCACCAACTGGCAACACATGTCTCTGATGAGTGTTCCTGCTCCGTAGCATATTTATCAATGATGATTTACCCACGTTGGGCACACCGATAATCATCACATTGTAGTCAAGTTCCTCACTACGATTATATCTGAAATTGGTATTTAAATTATATTATAAACTTTGTTTACTGTTTAAAAATATTTGTGAAGTGTGTCAGGCATATTTATACTAAAATATTTCTGTTTTTTAAGCATTTTTTGTTGCTCTAGGATTACCACATTCTAATGTGAAGTTAATTCAGGAGATGCTGCAATATAGAAAACTTCTTCAAATCAAAGTTCCTATAAATAATATAAATATATTATAGTAGACTGAAAATACTTTTACCTATTAGAGTTTTTTATAAGATCTATCATTAAAGGTATTAATGACTTTAAACCTCTGCAAAACTGGTCCTTACTATTCGTAAATACTACATTTTTTACACCCTCCTCAGATTCTAATTGGTCTTTAATTTTTGGAATCAGCGAGCGTATGCTTAAGTCTTTCTTATTTAAAACTAGTATATGAGGCTTGGCACCTGTTATTGTGCTCGTAAACAAGGGATTTCGACCCGAAAACGGTATTCGAGCATCGTGAACTTCAATGACACAGTCTACTGATTTTAATTTCCGTTGTATCTGTTTCAAGCCCTTGTTCATATGCCCTGGGAACCATCGGAGTAAATCCTTGCTTACATAAGGAAATTTTGAACGAAAACTATACGCCGCTGCATCAAATTTAGTTGCCATTCTTATTGTTTTGGTTATAACTTTAAACTGGTGAGGTTATGTTTATTTTTCACGATACGAGATTTTTGAATTCATTTTCATGATAACGGGACTTAAATTTTGATTTTGATAATTTTACATACGCTAAATTAATAAAAAATATTTAGTAGTAATTGCGCTTTTTGTAATTTTGTTTGTTAAATTGTCGATTGTCAGTTTCCTGTCCTCAACCTGTCAATTTCTTGTTGTCAATATCATCTAGATTATCTAGATATAACAATTTTAAGACACCAACTACATATTTTTTACTTTCATTATAATTATTTTGGCTCCACTCTTAATACATTATTGAAGTTTAAGTAAAGAAAATAAACTTTCAAATTATACATTTCATCAATTAATGAAAAACTAATGAGTGTAAATAAATGCTTCATTTACATACAAAAAACAACAACTATTTTATGCTTATTACTATGAAAAATCACTGAAGTATAATTAACACACTTTGTTGAAAAAAAACTTGAAGTATTATAAATTCAATGGATGAGGGTAGAAGTCATATGTCGGTGAATTTCTTATTATAGACTCCATTAACATAAGATCTGGTGAAACATCACCCCCTGAGTTAGCATTTCTTATCTCAGTATTATTAGAACTGTAAATAGCATCTGCACTCTCCTCAGATATTGTCTGTACAACTGAACACTCTCTATTTAGCCTTTGCATTACTTGCTCGCGCAGCTCATTTACAGCATTTTCATTAGATGCACTTACTAAAGCACTATCCATGTTCCTTGATGTCTCCTCATCAGGAAGAGGAAAAAGATCATTTATATATTGATACATTCCATTGAAAAATTCGGCATCTAAAATACAATCCTTTTCAACATTTGCAATTTCAGGGGAAATATTATTATCATCATCAAAACCACCTAGACGAGGGAATGAAACATTCTGTGGCACTAATTCTTCTTCACCTGATGCTTCACATGGCTTCTCTGTGTTTTTAGTATTCAAGTCTTCCCAATCACTTGAATTATTATTAATATTAATACCATCCACGTCGCGCCACATTTGCATCTTGTTATATTCAGGTGTTTTTAGAACTTGTTCAGATTTAGATCGCAATATAACTTTTGATTGCACTGCTTTCTTGTTTATTGCTAAAGTTAATCTTTGTGATGTCATTAATTTATTTGTTTTGTATGATACACCATGTTTAACATCGTGTTTATCATTATTAGATGTTACACCACGTGATTTTCTTCTTAATTCATCTAAATTCTTACGAGTTTTCAGTTTCTTTCTCTTTATATTAATCACGTTATCCATATTTAAAATTTTCCTGATACTTAAAATAAGTAGTAAAAGTGCTTTTCGAGTGGAAAAGTTTTAGTGACTGTTTTAGATTTTGAAGTTAATTAATTAAACGTATTAAGCATGACGTTTAACTGAGGGTAGGTATAAATCATCGCCCCATCGGCCCCAATAACTTTATTCTTTATGACTTGATGATGATATTATTATTTAAATTGTTATGACAAATTGTATTAACACGTGTAAATTATATAATATTTATTTAAAATATTGATTATTACAAAATAACATGTTCGTTACTATAAAATATAAATTGTTATTTTTAGTTGACATTTTTTTTCAGTTATGGCAATTAGTCATTTGTATGTTATAATAATTATTATCTTTATCATAGACTACTTAACACTTAACAGACTAAAACAAATTTATATAATATAATTATCAAATAATTTCATTTATATCATAACGTAAGGCTAACTGCCTAGTTCCTAAATAAAATGATAAGTATGCTAATTTGCTACCAAAGAGTATATACGGACTATATCTTTGATATGTTTCACAACTTGCAGATTGTTCATTTAAATTAAAAATAAAAACAATATGACAGACGCTCTATTTCATTTATCTTTTGTAAACAAAGATTGACGAATATCTGAGAAAAACATAGGCAATTATACATGTAGTTTTATATAATAAAACCAATTTTATAATGTCTCGAACGTTTTTATTGGAACCAGATTTAATAGCGTCTGGTGAAAATGTTTTGCCAGATTTGAATAATGATTTAGTTTTAGCAAAAAACTTTCTAAAGCAACAAAGTGCGGCTACTGCCGATTCCCTGTAAGTTGACACTTATTTTAATTAAACGATAGTACTTCACTACCATAGTTTTACAAAAGCTTGTAAAATGAATTCAGATACGACCATTTAGTGGACATAGTGCAGAAGATTCTGACACACAAACCACCAGATGTCGTTGATAACTTTGAGCAGTACTCCTGGGAGGTGAAGCATGAGAAATTTCGACCGAACTTTGACATGCTCAACGATGTATACCTGACACCTCCACAGTTGGCGCTGGTGCGGAAAATGGATGAGATGTTTCGCGTAAGAGTTCTTTTTGAGAGTCTGCATTTTAATGGAGATGTCTTCAGGTTAGGGTAGTCTTCAAGTTAGGGTAGTTTTTAGGAAGTTCTATCTGTTCAACTATAGAAAGATTTTTTTTTATTTACAAAAGTTTGAAATAAATGTTTTGAAGTTCTCGTCGCTCATAAAATATTAAAGTAAGCATTAAACACTAAAGTTAAATAATATGGCAGCTAGTTGCGAGTAAAAACGAGAAGTTGGAAGATGTTGGCGAGGAAGAGCAAGAGCTGGATTTGGAAGAAGAAGACGAGAAACCCAAAATAGCTGATCTCATAGATCACAATTATTACTTTAGACAGGTCAGATTGTCTTCACTTTACCTACAGTTTATTTGGTCGTAGGTTTTGCTCTTTTTTCCGCTAATAATATAATAATGATAACTATACTTAGCAAGATTATGATGGCACTCCGTCATAGAGTCTTGCTAAGAAACAATAAAGAAAGTAATGGCGTAATTATCCGAAAAAAAAATTATAAAAATTGGACATTACAGGGTGGCTACGGTCTACCTGATAGCGAATGTTATGCCGTATTTATAGCTCTAAACATGTTGGGAATTAAAGAGCCTGTGTCTACGGTAAGGTAAGTTTATATCTTACTAAATCAATGGAAAATGATAACAGCAGTCGAAGAGAGAAGAAGTAACATGTTAAAAATAAATTACGCCAGATATTTACTACACATATACTCGTATTGGCTCCACAGATTTTTCGGAAAAATATTTGGCACCAATGCGAATTACTACGTCGCTGAGACAGATCTTACGCTCGAAGAATTAGATAGAAGAATTCGGGTAACAATAATTGCTATAAATTCTTATTTCTTAAACAAACGGCTATCAATCTATACTAATACTAGCTGTTGCTCGCGACTTCGTCCCCGTCGGATCTATTTCTATTATTATGTTATAGTGAGTCAATCTTAGAAGATAGACATATACTGTCGCGAACTGTTTTTTTAGATCATTTAAAGAGAAATAATTCTTTCATTCATATTTCTTGGTATCTTGAACCGTTTCGAATTGAAAAATTCTTTTTTTATTGAATAGACAATTTATCGAGGAAGGCTTTAGGCTACAAAACATCACGCTGCGACTAATAGGAGCGAAGATATAATGGCAAAAGAGAACACGGAGAAAAGGCGCGAGCAACGGCTAGTATCATATACAAATGAGTAAACTGTTATTTAATAATCTTCTGATCTGAAATAAAGTTGTTCTTGCTGAACAGGAGTTTGAACTAAAAGACATGCCAGGCGAAGGGGAAGGATTAGAAGAGGGTCGTATTCAGGAAGCTGAAGAACAAAAGGAAATACGTAAGATGACATTCTTATCGACTTTTGTATGATGTTCTAGACTCATTCAACTTAGAATTGTTATACAATTACTATTTCAAATGCTGTTCTTAAATCTTTGGCAAAAATCACAAAATTTAGGGCATGAGGTTCTGATGTTTCTAATGGGCTGGCAATTGTGTGGTGTGGTTAGTAGAACGATAAAAAATTGTAAAGGTAGAGTATTATTAAGTAGTGTGCAAAATTTTATTAAAATTCATAGGGCAGTTTTTGCGTCCAATAGGAACAAACTTCTATACATACATCCTCAAAAACTTTCGCATTTTTCATATTTGTAAGGATCAAAACCATATTTATTATCAATGAAAAATATACAGTTGGTGAAGGAGAGGTTCGCGAAGAAAAGCCAAAAGAGCCGGTACCACCTAAGTTACCACCAATCCCGGAGTCCACGTGGCAGCCACCACCGCCCATACCTGTGGAACGACCAGGACAAGGAGTTAATAAGAAGGTATAGAAATTGTACCATTGATTCTTTGTTATTATTATTATATCAAGATAACACAAAATTTAATTTTTTAATATTTAGAGAATTATTACTATAGTTGACGACTGGTCATTGGTAACATATCTGGAAAAGTATATTTTTAATTTACGTTTGTGACTTTGTGGGATTTTTGCCAGGCCATTGCAGCGTTAACGGTTCTCAGATCGTCAGCCAATAATGGGTCTGATTTGGTTTTTTTGGCCTTGCCAATAAATAAAAAATTTTAATCTCCTCAAAATGCAAGAACATTCAAGTTTCCAACACTTCTAGTCGGTTTATTTGAAAAAGTGGTACCATTCCTACTGCCATGTCCCCATCACCTCTCTCATCACCAGTTAAAACCTAATCCAAATAATAAAGGTGTACTGGGTGTGCAACTCTCCTGGGGAGCCCTGGATCTGTCTGCCCGACGTCACGCCCGACCAGATACGCGTCGCGCGCCTCACGGTCAGATGCATGACTGGCGATTTGGATTCGGAAGTAAGGTTTCATTCAACAATTTTCTTTCATTCAATAAATGTGTCGTGAAAGTTGTGCCGATTAACGGATTTTCGCAGCCATAAAGCGATGGGAAATGGTCATCGCTGCCCATGAAAACTCGTGAAGCTTGATAATTCACGAGTGGGTTACCTGGCTTCAAAAATATGTAACATCGCTCTCGTATATAGAGGGTAGTTGGCCAGAGGACTTGTTTAATAAAAGGAACGATGTAATTACTACTCCCTTCCTTAAGCCCATTCACAATATGATAGCCGTGATAAATATAAATAATAATAAGGATCTTTTCACATCAACAAAGTTTGCAGTTAATTAAAGTTTTTGTAATTTCTGAACTGGAATCAACATATTTTAAACATACCAGGTTCAAATTTTCCCTCCATTTGAGGGTACAGAACGCAACTACTTGCGAGCGCAAATAGGCCGAATACAGGCTGCTACCTCCATCTCTCCTCAAGGATTCTACACGTTTGGGTCAGGAGAGGAAGAGGAAGATATTGATATGGAGGAGGGAGTTGGTACGGCCTTTCTGTATAAATAGCGTTTTTTTATTTAGTAAAACAGTTTCATATAAAGATATACAGATAAAAACGAAGAAGTCTTCGAAGAAAACAGTCTCGAAAGAACTTCGAAGTCTCTTATTAACACACTAGTTGAATAAAAACAGTTATTGCATATAGGCTAACGTATACCAATTTGCAAATTCAAACAAAACACTGTACGTGTAAACGTAAAAAATAATTTATATTATTTCTTCTAGGTGACTTGGCGTTTAATCCAAATCCATTTTAC
The DNA here is from genome assembly GCA_026213755.1 of Eurema hecabe. Lineage (NCBI taxonomy): Eukaryota > Metazoa > Arthropoda > Insecta > Lepidoptera > Pieridae > Terias > Terias hecabe. The sequence continues at coordinate 966,548 of JADANM010005263.1, read as the reverse complement.
CAAGGGCACACGCTGAAAGACTTGTTGGATACCAATCTGACCTACTGGGTGCACCATGGGAGACATATCCTGAAGCAAGGCAGGACCATTTGGTGGAATCCTAATGCGGGAATGGTCGAATATTTTTTTATTTACGACATACATAAAACTTAAGATACCCAATAATAACTGGGAATGATGCAATTTTCAAAGGGACTATTAAAAATACTTGTAAAATATTAGATGTTGACTGTATAACTTATTAGGACACGAATAATGTGACTTTGTTGACTTTGATATGAATATTTCAAAACCAGTTAGGCACTGCTTAGCTCCATAATTCTACTTTTTTTCTTTATATTATGAAGTGGTCATGCGAGGTTACATCTTTATATTACACTAGCGGAACCGTGCCCACTTCGTTGGGCATAATGTTAACAATCCTTTTTTAAATAGCCTATGATACTCAGCAATAATGTGGCTTGAATATTGTGGCATAAATATCCCGAGATTATCCTTTACAATTTAACAAGCACACAAACTTTACTTCTTTATAATATTAGTATAGAAGTATAGATTTATGCGTTGACTGACCGTATTATTAGGACGAGTAGAGTATGTTGAGAACCTATCTCAAAAAAGAACTAATTCTAAATAAACATAAACCAACTTAGGATGAAGGTATAGAAGAAGAAGACGAAGGTCCTCCACCTATGGAGCCGGAAACTGGACCGCCTCTATTCACAGCTCTGTCAGAAGACGGGCGTTTGGAAGGTCTGCCAGCCTGGCGAGCTCGCACTAGCACGATCCTCACTCCGGATAGAGCGCTGGTCACTATGCGGAGCGATGTGTGGCCGGGCGCAGTGGCCTACGCAACCACTGGCAAGTTAGTAAACACGACCAGGGATTCCCCTATTCTATTCATATCGACCATCGACAATCTATTTATGATTCACTCGAGATGACAATTCTCCAATATACAATATAAGTTTCAAAACGTATTTTGTTGCTAATAATATTAAAAAAATCGCAATCTTAAATGAGTACTTGTTTAAATTTAAATTTTTGTATAATGTGTGTAGGAAATCCGAATGCATGTACATCGGTTGGGGACTAAAATACCAGCCGCCGAATTTCTCGCCACTGCAACTCCCAAGGCCACAGGATGAATACCCGGTGGGTCCTGAGGTTATGGAAATGGCCGACCCAACATTTGCTGATGAGGAGGTGAGATTCATTTAGTGTCAAAATATTAAAGCTCTCATACAATCGTATCTATACTTGGTGTTAATTTAATCGTTTAATTACTAACTGTTAATTAGGCTTACCGCATTGCCCACCTCCCCCCTCCTCCACCTCCGGAGTTGCCTGGCGAGGAAGGAGCTTTTGGGGAAGAGGAAGAAGATGAAGATGAAGAATAATGTGTTATTTTTATGTATTAAATATAATATATTATATTTGTTGCTTGTAATGTTTTATTTAATTATAATCAAATCAAGTATTTACCACAGTTTTATTAAGGTTTGGGCTAAAGCATTATTTTTACTCTGTAGAATTGTTATTCAGAATGAAGATAAAATAAACAAAAGCATTAAAAATTTGATGATTAATTAATTGCAACATTAAGTTTTAAATTAAGTAGAAGTAACTTTTTATTAACTGGTATACTCAACCAGCTGCGAAATGACAAGTGTTGTCTATGCCCTATGGTACATAACCTAAAAATTATCATGCCGTTGACTTACAAATGTCAACAAAAGTTTACCGCAGTCCGCACTCTGCAGCATTGTTGATTTAAATGTAAATAATTTTATTTATTGAAGATTAATTGAAAAATAATGGCTGATGTGGAAGAATACTTTCCCCGAGGGGGCAAAAAACCAACTACGACACATTTTAAACAGAGCGCAAATGTAAGTTTACTTCAAATACTAAGCATGTTTGTAAACAATATTTTTATTTAATTATTATGATGTTTCTTGCAGTTTTTAGGTACTGCAGAGAAGAGAGATAAGAGAGAGAAGAAAAAGAAACAAAAGAAGCGTTCAGAAGAGGACGATGGCTATCTATCGGAGGAGATAACCACAGATGTGGATCAATCATACAAAACTTGTGGATTATGGCTAAGTTACAAGGTAATGAATTAAAATAAAGCTGTAATTAACAACATAAGCTTAAGTAAGTATCCAAATCTAGATAAACAGTTAAAAAATGACAAATTTGACCCATAATAGAATCAATTCTAAATCCCTTTTATGATATTTGGTTGTGACCTTAGGCTTACATATATAGCACTATTTTACCAGCACTAACCAGTTTTAAGATCCTCTCACTCAAAAAAGGTTACACGAATTATCTTCTTTTAATGTTTATAATTTTTCTGTTTATATCACATTCTACAAACTGTATACAGCTCTTAAGACAAAATTATTATTTTACAGGTGTTAAAAGAAGAATTTCTAATGTTAGGCCGTATATCCATAGTAAAAGATACTAAAATCGTAGTGTCATTGCCTAGCCGACTCATGGGTACAGTCATGGCATGTCATATAAGTGAACCTTATAATAAGCTATTAGAAGCCTATGTTGAAGATAAGGTAAGATATTTTTGTAGTTTATTTTTTTAAGCAAAACTTAGAATCAAGATTTATTATATGCATATAAAAAAGTATTGTAAGCCAGGAAAGTGTTGTTTAAACTATGTATAGATGTAAAAGAGAGTTGTTGGTTAATCTTATATTATTTTAGTTGCCTGTACAAAAAGAACAAAAAGTTATGTTACAAAGAAAAAACAAAAAATATATTTTTTTATTTATACATGTGTTTGGATTATATTCTGTACTAGCCTACGATTTTCATATAAACTTTTACCCCCCTTTCTCCCTAAAACTTTCAACCCCTCGTGCAACCTTTTGGGGATTGATTTAAATAGAAAAAGTAGCCTGTCCTTCCCCAGGCTTAAGACTATCTTTGTACCAAATTTCGTTCTGATCGGTCCAGTAGTTGATAAAAAGATAGACGGACACACAGAGTTAATTTCGCATTTTTAATATTCCTATGGATTATAAATGATAGTTATTTACTCCTTTACTATTTTTAAACTTTTGATTGGTTCTTAGATTAACTCATCCCAGTATTTAAACTCTGGTTTACAACATCTACTTTCGAAATAACTAACTCATACACTATTGCCATGCTAAAATTATTGTTATAATTATAGTATTTAAAAATAATATAATTTCAGATTGACAAAGTAAAAGAACTGCCTCAAATGTTCAAAAGAGGACAATATGTCTGTGTAAAAATTCTGGAGGTGCAAGAAAAAGCGATGATGTTGACGATGATGCCACAGCATGTGAATAGCGGGCGACAACATAGTACTTTGCATAAAGGTATTGATTTCTTCATAGACACCACATTGTCTGATAGTTAATAAGTCAGAAATTTAACATAATATGACCCTTTATTAAGACTATAGAAATGTTTGTGGTCAATTGTAAGTGGAGATTTGTTTCTTACAGACCAGCTTATGAACTTTGTTATAGTACGCGTCACGAATCTTTAGCGCTGAAAGAAACCTGCGCAGAAGTCAAAAATAAGGTGTCGAGGTAGCGGTGCAGCGCGCGGGGCGCGTGATCGTCGGGTGCGCGAGCGTTAATTGGTTGTCCCAGTCGTGTTGTCTTTGAGCACCAATACGTTAATTACGATCGCGATTCTACCGATACGCAGCTATTCTCGTCAATCGCTAAACATAAATGACGCGTACTATACAAGAAGTTAATGAAAGTTGTTATTATATGAACTTATGTATAATTTAGACCAATTAGTGGTTGACCAAAAAAACTGACTGGATGTTCGGCCCTAATGGTTCAATATCAAGAATTTGTATAATACATGCTTAGTCATACATGCTTAGTGTATGTACCTCTTCAAATGCACTTTAATGTCTTTTATAATAATGAGGGAAGACTTATATGTATGTTTATATGTTTATATCTGTTTGTATGTATGTTAAGGTGCTCTAATACAAGCAGCGGTATCATCGGTGGAAGATCACGGTTACATAATGGACACGGGCATACCGAATACCACAGCGTTTTTGCCCAAAAAATCAGTTAATCCGGACCTTGAACTTGGTATGTACATAGTACTATGGTATATTTATTTATTTATTTTATAGGTATTGGTATAGATATTTTTCATATTTTATTTTATATGTGTTTCATTAATAAAAGTTAAAGGCCTATGTCTAAGGGCAGCCTGACTTGAAGGTTGATTGGTGGGACGCATAAAGTAATCCTTGTAGTAATTAAAGAAACATTTATATTCTATACTACTTGTATTTTAAATGTGAAAGTTTGTGAGAAGGAATTTATGGATGTATGTTTGTTATTCTTTCACACAAAAACGGCTGGACTCATTTAGTTAAAATTTGGTATGTAGATAGGATTAGTACGTGGGATACTTTATATCCCGGTACTGCCCCAGGAACAAGAACTATGCGATAATGCGAGTAAGTATATAAAGCTAAACATGGTCAGAGAATAAAGGCTTATCTTATCTAATAAAAATAAACATTATTAAATAAATTTCAGATGTGGGTATGGTGACCTGGTGTAGTGTGAAGTCACTCAAGGAGAACGGTGTGATATCACTATCGAATGAAACGGAGGTGTTGCAGAAAGCATTCCAACGGTCCCCGACAACTGTCATACCACCGGGCTCTGCTGTTGAGTTCGTTGTTGATAAGGTATTATAAATAGAAATAAATATTTAAAAAAACTAGCCAATTATGTATAAAAATAGTGCGAATTTTGAGTTTATGAATATTTCATGCTTATAATTGTGGTTGTTATCAATATTTAATAAAATTATAGTATAAAGAAGTAAAGTTTGTGTGTTTGTTTAATTGTAAGGGGTAATCTCGGGGTCTACTGAACCGATTTAATAAATTCTTTCACCAATAGAAAGCCACATTATTGCTTAGTGTCATAGGTCTCTATAAATGAAAAAAACTGAAAAGGATAATTATCATTATGCCCAACGAAGTGGGCACAAGTCAGCTAGTATTTAATAAAATATGCTGATCGAAACTTAAAAGTTTCATCAAGAAAGTGTTGGGCGAGAATGTATAAAAGACACTCAGACGAGAGTTATTTTAGCATTAATAGTATTAGTAATTTATTTATTTAAATTTATTTTAATTTTTCAGCCCCTAGACAACGGGATCGAGGGTCGTATTTTCGGCGACAGAGTTGCCTATATTCAGAGGCATCACATCGACACCGCCAAAGGCAAGAAACCTGGCTTAGGGCAAAAGGTTAGTTTACACTCTTAACAGAATTGAAGTGTGAAAGAGAAGAAAAGAGTGTGCGGCTATAGTTGTCTCTTTCTTTCTCATATAACCTACAAATACTGTTACTTTCTCTTACGTGATTTACTAAGTCTTTGAAGTGCGATACGGAGAGAGAAAGAATTCTTTCTGGGATTTGAATCAGCTGATTTAGGGGTACATGAACTGAAGCCTTTGTTGGAGAATTTCCTTACATTTAGGTTAATTTAGCACTTCAAATATATTATTTTAATTTTGTTTCACTGTTATTTTAACATTTGAAATTTATTGTTATTTTATTTGAAAAAATTTTTAGGGTGAGAAGCTCGAAGACCTTCAGGCTCGAATATAAGGCACTATGTATAAATTTAATTATTTCTTTTCTTTTGCAGATAAGAGCAAGGTTGCTATACACATTGTCAGCTAGTAACATCCCGTTCCTGACCATGAGGGATATCCACGAACCAGCAGTGGTAGACATGCAAGCCGAACAAAAATACAAGGATGGTGACATTGTAGATGATGCACAGGTTAGTTTATACAATTACTTGTTTTTTTGATGAATTTGCTTACACATACACATCATCCATGAACACATTAAATATTCTACACATACATACACATAATCCACGAACTGAAAACAAGAATTAATTGAATTGAAATGAAAACAAGATTGACGCTGTTTAACAGCAAGCTGTCTGTATAAGTGAAATATGCACACCACATTTTTTTTCTAAGCCTTATAGTTTTTTAATTATGTACGGTATACTATAATAATAATGTACGGTTACATGGACCTTTTCGTTACGGTCCACTTTTTAAACCTGCTACCCGTATGTTTCGGCGCGATTTTAAAGACGTTTCACGTCAAAAAAAACCAGCAATGTACATGAAAGAATTCGGAGCTTACGATCAATGTTAGGCGGCGCGTACCTATGTATCCATTGCTAGCCAAATTATCAAATAACTGGAACTATCAATGAACATGGTGGAGTCTGGTGGCGGGGTGAGGAGATAATTAAAGGCGTCTATTCCATTTCGATGTTCACTTTATTATCATAACAATATTACATATAATAATTATTCGTTTCCATCGACATACCACTTCACACACACACACACACACACACTTACACTACTACACACAATATGAGGAATACTCTAATTATCTACTTTCTAAATTTTCGCGAATAAGTTTTATACATCCTGTATATTCTGATTAAAATAATTTAAATTTTAACTGTTTTGAGATTAAACAATAAAGCTTAACACTAATCACATTTAAAATGATACTAATTAAGAAATATGCAAACTTCAGATGATTAGCAGAACTAACCATGAATAAATTTTGCAGGTACTAAAAGTGATAGGTCGCTGTGTGTACTTCAAGCTGAGCTCGGGGCAAACAGCAGTGCTGGCTATCAGACGGGTCCAGATGAGCGAGGATCTCTCTGACGAGGAGGTGCTTCTCAAGTCCTACCCTATTGGTTAGTATTTTTTTTTATGAAGACTTTTAATAG
>JADANM010005263.1:940628-959617 GCA_026213755.1 Eurema hecabe | reverse complement strand
TTCCATTATTTCTTCGTTCCTTTCAGTCGGAGCGTGATGTCATGTAGCCTAAAGCCTTTCTCGATAAATGGTATTTTCAACAAAAAAAGAATTCTACAATTCCAACCAGTAGTTCCTGAGATTAGTGCGTTCAAACAAACGAACAAACTCTGCAGCTTTATAATACTAGTATAGATATGCAAATTTATAGCAAGCACCCACCGTCTCCGCATCCTGGGCTACCACCTGGTGGACGGGGTGTACTACGTGACGGACCAGCCCGAGCTGCTGCGCGAGAAGTACTTCAGCCTGGAGCAGCTGGCGGTGGGGGAGGTGGTGACGGCCACCATCACAGCTGTCGCCGACACCTACCTCAGGGCGGAGGTGGGGAGGATCAATGGTGAGTAGCTGGTACTGATACCATTTTTTTTAAACCTATCTGATGGGATAATTGCTTTATTTTCATTAATAATTCAATTACTTAACTAGCTGTGCCCACAACTTCGGCCGCGTAAAAAAGTGACTTTGGGCAGCATGTTTTAAAATGCCTAACCCGCGCCAACGAACGTTCAGCGAGTTCAACGTGATTCTTAAAATTGCCATAACATTTTTATTTATCAACCGATTGTATATCACTGAAAACCCCATCTAGATAGGATAAGCCGTTTCTGAGATAAGCGTGCACAAACAAACAGACAAAAATTCCAAAAATCATTATTTTGGGTTCTCTTGCGTTAACAAAGGTCTCCTATAATATTTTTTCTCATATATCTTTCATGTACAGACAGCGACTCGTTACATTTTTATTATATGTATATAGATTTAAAACATTTCTTATTATTGTATGATCGTTATTTTTGCACCGACAGGTGTCGGTCGTGTTTAGAATATTTCAATTTAATTATCATTGAACCATTGGGATCTATAAGCCGATAAGGCCTTATTATTTAAAGGGATCTCTTCCAGGCAACATAGCGGTAAACAATTTGCTATAATTAAATCTAAACGTGTACTTTATGATGTATTTATTTTATTTATTTATTTAGAATCCTTTAACAAAAATCTACAGTACATAGTAAAATATATGACATCTCACATCGTTGACAATAGTTTTTGTGATTTTTTTTAATAAAAGGATATAGCATGCATTCATTATGTTTGTTCAGACAGCATAATACATCAAAATTAATTAATTAAATAAAAAAAAAATAGATATATTACAAAGTTTTTTATGTATGTTTATATATTTGTATGTATGTGTACGCAGCGTACGTGCCGCACGCGCACATGACTGACGCGGGCGTGTTCGTTGACCCTAAGAAGGCTACAAAATCAAAACTATCCAAGAAAATGTTCAAGGTATGTCCTGTATCATATTGAACTAACATTTATCTCTATTTATTTATTTATTACACTTCGTTAAAACATTAGGTACAAATAGTTAATACTGTGAAAAATTAATGTTAACTGGCGGCCTTATCACTACTAAGTGATCTCTTTCATTCTCTATGTATTTATATGAAATTATTTATATGAAATAAAAAAAAAATATTTATATGAAAAATAAAAAGTCCATTTTTGCCCTCCCTCCTCTTCAATGTTACATATTTTGTATGTAAGAACTTCGAAAAAATTACACTAACAAATTTTCCTTGTTTATATATATTTTTTTTTGTAATTAAAAAATCTTAATATATCAAAAACTAGCCCGTCCGCGTGGACTATCATAAACTGTCATATAAACTTTGACCCTTATTAACCTCCCGTACTACACTTTTATCCAGTTAAAAAGTGGCCAATAGCATTTCTTAGGCTCTAGACTGTCTGTGTAACCAATTACATTAATATCGGTTCATTAATTTTGGCGTGAAAGCTACACAGGCAGACAGATACTTTCACATTTATAAAATTAGTAATTTTAAAATAATCTGACGACCGCTTGGCGCAGTGGTAGCACAACTAAAACTACGCGAAGGGACGACCCTTTCGGGTTTGATTCCCACACCGGAAAAATGTATTTGTAATTTACATTTGTATTTTTCTGGGGTCTAGGTATTGCTATGTATATGTAATTTATTCCGTTATCTAGTTGCTAACACAAGCTCTGCTTAGCGCGGGACTAGATGGCGCTGTGTAAGTGTTCTGAAATATTTAAAAAATATTTGTAATAATTGTCAGGTAGGACAACAAGTGACGGCTCGAGTGTTAAGTATAGACAGTAATCGCAACAACGCGGTCATAACCCTCAAGCCGAGCCTGGTGTCGGCCCCGGAGGCGCTCGCCGACTACAGCCTGGCTACACCCGGAAAGCCTTACGTTGGAACTATTTCTGTAAGTCTGAAACTATATTAAAGTAATTATTATTAACTAGCTGTGCCAGCGACTTCGCCCGCGTAGAAAAGTGACTGGGCAGCATTTTTGAAAATGCCTAACCCGCGCCAATAAACGTTCAGCGAGTTCAACGTGATTCTTTAAATTGCCATAACTTTTTTATTTATTACCCGATTGACATGAATTAAACACTAAATGTTAAGTGAAGCTTACCACAATATATCATTGAAAACCCCATCTAGATAGGATAAGCCATTTCTGAGATTAGCGTGCACAGACAAACAGACAAAAATTCCAAAAATCATTGTTTTGGGTTCTATTGCGTTAATAAAGGTCTCCTATAATATTTTTTCTCATATATCTTCCATGTACAGACAGCGACTCGTTACATTTTTACTATATGTATAGATTAAGACTACGAATGAAAGTAAATAAATTAATGTTAAAATTGAATTCAAGTGTTAAAGGGTCTATCTTATCACTTGGAGTGATATGATGATGATATGGCTTCTTCCAAGCGCCCTTTATTTTTGTTCCTAATAAAAATTTAAGGGACTCTGTTCGATTCTTACACCGAAAATTTACTAAGTGTAAAAGACTTAACTCCGAATATTTTAAGGGTTCATTGAGATAATGATTTTTGAATAAATATAATCATAATAAAATTTCAATTTTATACACATCATTATTTTCTTCGTTTTTTTTTAAATGGACTTCAATTTTGTAGACAATTTTTTTTTCAGATTCGGTTAGTGTACAATAATATCGTATTGCAGTTATTCATTATTCATTTATGTAAATAAAAATATGAATTTTCAAAATAAATAAATTGCAGCAAAGTATTTTAAACAACCGCACGCAGCCTGTTGGTTAACTGATTGCCGATCGGATAATTAACATAAAATTTAATTAGTGTACTAAATTTCATTACAATCGGTTCAGTATTTTTAACGTGTTGGTAAGACAGACAGGGTTACTCTCGCATTTATATTAGGTTAGTATGGATCTTGTGCATTATTATTTGTTGTTTTTTAACATGCACTTTTCTTTTTTTGTAATGTAGGTATACTTATGTCATAAATAAAAATATTATTATTATAATTTTGTTGCAGCAAATCCGGGACTATTTACTAGTCTCGTTCTTCAATAACGTGAAGGCTCTGATCCCCCGGAAGTACGTCAGTCGCGAGCCAATAGAATCTCTCACGCAAGCCTTTCATCTGGGACAAATTGTAAGTGAATAATACATATATATGTATTCGCTATTTTTTCTCTTTTCATACTTTTTACTACATATCTTAGGTGACTCTTGTCTGCTCTTGTGTTTTTTCGTGATAAAGGTATTTGATTGTAAAATATTTAACTAATTTTGTTAAAAAATGTAAGTTAAAGAGAGTTGATAATGGTTAAGAAGATTTTTTTTTAATTAATAATATAATATATATTACTGTGTATTTTTTTCTATTTACTTTGAGAGAGGGTATAAGAGCCTTATATGAATGTCTTCTAATATAATTCCCATTTAATAAATATGTAGTTATTATATAATATATAATTTAATAAATATGTAGTTATTATATAATAGCCCGTATTTTATTTATTTAGAATATTCACTTTTAATATTTCTAGGTGACATGTGTTCTCTTGCACGTAAAAGCAGACGAAAAGAAGATTTTCGGAAGTCTCATCACGGAGCCGTTCGATGCTGTAAGTATAAACCAATATATAGTTATATTTTAACTAACAGTGATAGTTTTAGTTTCCTTAACATTACTGAAATAAAAAGTATTTCACGTGATAGTCTAGGGTTTAATCTAGTTCTATGATAAAGTTCAGCCATATCGATTGAGTAATTTTGGGTGAAAGAGCGACAAACATACTAATCGTTTAATAATTATAAATAAATAAACATTACGCTTTAAGTCTAAAAAGCGGTTACTACATAAAAGTACCGGCAAAAATTCATATACAATTTTTTTAAAGAATACATTTTAAAAGTTATTTTATAAAAACATTATTAATATTGGCGTATAACATGTTTTAATTATACTTATTCATTAAACTTTGCTTTAATATTGTCTGTCTGTAATGTACAATTAATGTTATAAATAAATAGAAAATATATGTCGAAGAGAAGTAGCGTAGTAGTGATTGTAGTGATGCCGAGGTGATGATTATTTGCTTCGTGATGGCTCTTTTTAGGTTCTTAATGAGTAAAACTTAAGAGTATGAGAATAACTGCGTATATTCAGCTCGAATACAAATTATCCAATATCATTATTTTCACAATGCTGACATTTTTTATAGCAGCTGACAAATGCCAGTCACAGTTCTTTTACGTTTGAATTGTAAATACAGAATAAGCCAAGAAGGTTCGACGATTAATTAAATTATAATACAATAGTTTTAACAAATTTGATTATTCTTTTCGTCCATTTGCTCCGATATATATTGTAAGGATATGTTTACTTAGTAGAAACCAGTTATTAGTGATAAATTAGGCTATTATATCTACATACTAAGTATTATTAGATTATAGTATAGTAAGTATATTATTAATACATAAATAAAATAATTTTAAAATTTTAGTCTAAAAAAAGAACGAAGCGACCACACAACGTGGAAGAAGAAACAGAAGTGAATGAAGCACCCAAGAAACGTAAGAAAAATGATGACAACACTCCAACAGATGATAATAACGAATCAGATTCAGAAGAAGAAGAGAAGCCTAAAAAGAGGAAAGATAAAAAGAAAAAGAAAGAAAACGAAGTAGAACGTATGGAAGAAGATACGGACGATGATGTGAAAACTAACAAGGATAAGAAAAGAAAGAAGGATACAGAAGAGAATGCAGAAGGAGAGAAGAGTAAAAAGTCGAAGAAGGATAAGAAAAAGAGAGAAGTACAAACAGAAGAAAGTGATGCTATAGAAACGGATATACAAGAGAATTACGATTATACAATGTCTTCGAAAGATAGGAAATTATTAGACTTGTCCAATTGTAAAACAGAAAAAGATTTAAATGTACGTGTTCGAGAATTACTTAGAATCGTCAATATTAAAATGAAAAAACTGAACGGGATAGAAGTCGATATTCAAAGGATAGAAGATACAGGTCTTAATCCGAAAAATAAAGTTAACCATACACAGTTACACGCAGACAGACTAATTTTACAAGAAAGTATACAGCAAATGATGGATAGTATAAAACTGGCGAAAGAGAAATTGTTAAACGTAGAGAGTGAGAGCGTAGAAGGAGAAAATAAGCCGGAAAGTGAAAAGAGAAAGACAGCTGAAGAGGAAGTTGGTGTAAAAGATAAGGTTTTGAAGATGAAAGATGTGAAAGTTTTGCATAAGCTTGAACCAGTTATAGAAGTGCCAAGTGCGAAGGATTTCTGGGCTGTAGAGAGTTCAGAAGTAGAGAAGAGAGAAGAAGAATCTAGCAGCAGCGAAGAAGAGGTGAGTTTTTTAAATATTGTTTTATTATTGATTTAACTCATTTCCCGGCTAGACCTTGAAATAATATTATTAGCTAAAATTAAAATAAATTATTAATCATATTATTGAAATTACTCAAGTGAAGTAGTTTTTTAAATTAATGTATTACATTCTTTTACGACTGGACGGGCCCCTTTTTTTGTTAATTCAATTTTATTTTTTAACCAAATAAAGTTAAAAGTATCAATCATACGCTTCCAGGAAGAAGAGAAACCGAAAAAGAAACGCAAGAAGCTGTCCCAAGCGGAGAGAGTAGCGAAGGCGAGAGAGGAAGAAGAGAAGATAAGAGACATGGAGAAGAGAGCGATAGAGAGTGAGAAGCAGCCGCGCTCGGTGGACCAGTTCCAGCGCGCGCTGCTCGCTAGCCCCGACTGCAGCCAGCTGTGGATAGCGTACATGGCCTTCCACTTACAGGTTAGTCGAGTAGAGTATATTACATGTATTATACATATAAACTTTCCTCTTGAATCAGGTCGGTCGTATAGCTTTAAATATTTAAGGAAAAGCGACTTCGTTTTATAATATGTAGTGATGCTAATTCTGATGTTTAAGTTGGTTAAAAGCATAATAAAACTTCGCTTAAGTAGAAAACCATCAAATAATTTTTTTTTTCAAGTTATTTTTTGTTGTGGAGAAATCTTCGTAGGATATGTACGTTGTGGCTTGTTTAAAATACATTGCTGGATTTTTTTTATATTATTGTTTCATGTCATGTTTTTTGTACATTACAATTAAATGAAAATAATATCGACACAGTTGAATTCCAACTATTTATAATACACATATCTATAGAATACAGTCTACAAATATTCTGAAGTGAGACTTTTTCAATCAGCAAATATGTTTTTATCACTAGGCGACTGAGATAGACCGAGCCCGCGGCGTCGCTCGCAAGGCGATATCCACCATCAACTTCCGAGAGGAACAAGAGAGACTTAATGTTTGGCTCGCTCTACTCAATTTGGAGCATCGCTTCGGAACTAAGGTAAAAATTAAATATTATATCATTATTCAACCCAACTACATATAGTAACACTTTTGAATCGTCATGGTATTACAAAGCATTGAACACCGGTTCGGAAGGCAGTTTCTACAGAGAAGAATCGATAAGAAACTTTTATTTCGAACTTTGCTGGCAGAAATCACTAACTGACAAAGTGATAAGGCCGCCATTTACATACATTATTTGTTTACAATATTACAATATTTGTTTGTTTTAACTTCAAGTTATTTGTGATTCTGGTATATGGTCACTTATACATACAAGTACTTTGGTCAGTAACAGATAAAATGAAGCACACGACCATCCTCTTAAATATATAAATACATATTTTTCCAACAGGAGACCCAACAAAAAACCCTAGAAGAAGCGCTGCAAATGAACGACCGTTTCAAAGTCCACTCCGCTCTGCTGGACATCCTCGTGGAGACCAGCAAACACCAAGAGCTGACGAACCTGGTGGAGCTGATGCTGAGGAAGTACAGGAGCCAGGAGGACATGTACAAAGCGTGCGGCGCCGCGTGCTACAAGGCTTGCCTGGTGGAGAAGGCCAGGCAGGTGATGCAGAAGGGACTGGCTGCCTTGGAGAAGAAACAACGTGAGTAGATCTTTCTTTACAGGATTATAGTTATTGTAGTGATTGTTATGAATCGCGCTTATGAAATTTGTTCAAGAATTAACCATATTGAATCTTTGGGGATTAGTCCGATGGGTCGCTTGTTCGATTTATTTTAAAGCCAAATTCAAAGAGAAATATTCAACTAGGTTGATATAGTAACACTTTTGAATTGTGTAATACCAATATATACATAGGTATAAGTTTTATATGATTCAGTTTTGATCAGAAATATATACTATTATGACTATCTTACAAAATTTCGCCTATTCATTAAATTAGTAACAAATTGAAATAACTCCAAACAAACATGACAGATGTGTCGCTGCTAGTGAAGTTCGCTCAACTAGAGATGTCCGCGAACGAGCGCGAGCGAGCCGAGGCGCTGCTGGAGCAAGTGCTGGGCGCGTACCCGGCGCGCGTCGACGTGGCCGCCATCTACGTCGATATGTTGGTGAAGACTGGCGATGTGGCGCAAGTCAGGTGACATTGTATAGCTTATTTATTTATTTATTTAAACATAGACATTTATACAACTAAAAAACAATACAAACAAAATTATTTACATAAAAAGCGACTCTACAGCTTAGAAGCATTTTCTGCCCTTGCGACCTTAAAAAAAATTTTTAAATAATCTTTTTTAAATATATAACATGTCGCCAGAATAATTTTCATACAAAAAATAAAATTTGGCTATTCAGGACTCCAGCCCTGAAAGGAGGAAACGTCACTTTTTATACGTATCAACTTGCCACTTGGCGAGAATGCAGTCAAATAATTATAGTAAAAAAACGGCACTTACGTGTACAAATTTTATATTTTGTTACGATGGACAACAATCGTAAATTTTATTCGAAGATTAGCCAAATTTAAAAAAAATAAGAAGAATATTCTTAAAAGCAAAGTTTTAGACAATAAAACTTGTTCATTTTCAGACAAGTTTTTGAACGATTGACGGCGCACAAGCTTCCAGGACGCAAAATGAAAATTCTTTTCAAGAAATGGATCGAAGTGGAAGAGAAGTTCGGTGACAAAGAAAAAGTAGAAGAAATACAACGAAAAGCTTCGGAATATGTAAAAAAAGCAAAGTTTTAGACAATAAAACTGATTTAATATAGCCATGTTTTTTATTACGTAAAAATCATTACATTCAATATTATACAAAAATATTGATAACAAAAATTTTATAAGAGTATTTTAACTTAATAATACACATAAAACAGGTGGGCAATGTAATATTACGTTTTTTAAACATAATCTTATTTTTCAACACGACAACATTATCATAGATTTAAGCAATATATTATAGTAAAGACCATTTGCTCCAAGGCAAATTATTTTGTGTAAATGTCGCAAAATAATATTAATATCTTCTTATAAATAAACTTTTTTACAAATACTTAAACATAAATGTTTTACTCGATTTCTGTGCAGCATAATTCACAATTTGTGGTTTGGGCATTGGTGGGGGTGGCGGGATATGGCTAGAAACATGTTGCATCTTCACTTTCTTTTCATTTTGAGTCTCCTCTGGCGGCGCATGAACAACATTTCCGTAAATAGAGACAGGTTCACAGTTAACGTATCCCAATTTAGAATAAAAATTCTCCTGTCCTTTAGTAGATAGATGCAGCATTTCTAAATTCAAAACCTTTTTACAATATTCCTCTACTTGTCTCATCAAATGAGTACCGAGTTTATTTCCACGCATGCTTTTTCTAATAACTACAGTCTCTAAAAAGCAACTATTTGGTATATTAGGTAAACGAGTTAGCTTTGCATGACCGAGTAAATGGAAGAGACCATCTACTAGTATTAGGCTTGTCGGCAATTGGTCACAAGATGCCGTTAAGGACATCATGCGAGCTGTCCTGCTTCTGGGCCACTCTTCATTTATCATTTCGCAGCATGCATCAAAGTATTCAGGGTGTTTATGCAGCGGTAATACCTTTAATTTTTCAAATTCAGTCATTTTTCCTACAGGGAAAGGAAAAGTTTTATTAGCCATTTTTCGAGCTATGGTTTTAAAGGAAAAGGAAAAATTATGCGAACACCAACAGTCTTAAATTATTTATGAAATTATTGCCAGTTTATGTATTTTAATAGAAAACTCACGAGTGACGATCACATAAATAATTGACATATTCAATTATTTCAATATTGTCATTGTGACATTGTCAATTGTGAAATGTTGATTGTTATCAAATTTCATAAAAAATAAAGAAATTTGTTTACATTTGTGAATTTGTACAGGTATATAAAGGTTAATCATTTATATCGTCCATAATTATGTATACTCATACCTTCTTACTTCTTGAAATTTTACTTATTGCTTGTTAAATTCAGTATTTCAAATATTAATTCACTGCAACCACTAATACGTCCCATGCTTGTATCTTGCAAAATTAACTAACCTAACCTAATTATAGCTGTCAAGGTAACTGGTAAACGCTTTGCGAAGATAATAGAAAATTATTTTTACTAAATCGCATTATGGATGAGGAGGACGATGTTCCCACTCTGTCTGCGGAAACATTTGCCGCGTTGCAGGAGTTCTACGCGGAACAAGAAAAGCGGCAAGAAATTTTAAAGAAGTTGGAAGTTGATAAAAAGTTGAATGAAAACATTATTTTTGAGGAAAATTGGGTTGGTTCATGAAAAACTTACTACTATATATTTACTTATACAATGTTAAATATTATATTGTAGCAATTTTTAAATCTTTATTGTAGCAATTGAGTCAGTTTTGGTATAATGAAGCAACAATTCAAGCACTAGTAACGGTGATTGATAAGTCAGTTCCTGTCGGTGGCAGAGTTGCTCTAATCTCTTGTCCTACACTCTTTGTACCAGCAAAAAGACATATGGAAGATAAAATAGCCTGTATGTGCATACTATACTATTATTAAAATATTCTATTATTATTTTAAATCTAACTTGTCTCCTCTTTTCAGTGACATTATTGGAATATGACAGGAGATTTGAGGTACATGCTCCTGATTATATATTCTTTGATTACAACACGCCAGACAAACTTCCTCCAGGATTAGAGCACTCATACGATCTGGTCATTGCCGACCCTCCATTTCTATCAGAAGAATGTATAACAAAAACCTCTGAAACCATTAAACTACTTGCTAAAGACAAAATTGTAGTTTGCACTGGAGCAGTCATGAAAGAAAATGTCGAAAGACTTTTAGGCTTGAAGCCTTGTGAATTCCAACCGCAGCATAGAAATAATTTAGCTAATGAATTTTCATGTTACGCCAATTTTGATGTAGACGAAATCTTAAGATGATAAGGGTTATTTTATTTATTAATCCTTCAAAAGGAAATAAACTGGACATAAAATAAAACTGCATCAAATGTAAACATTTCATTTTATTGTTCTTAACACAACTATTTGTCAGCCGGTCCGCTACCAGCACCATTATTAAATAAATAGGTTATACTTTATAAATACTTTCTAGTACAATTGTGAAGGCAAAATTTCATATTTAATACACAAATAGACTCGTAATAGTTAATATTAAAATTACTTTGCTACAACTACTGATAACTGTCAAACATTCAGATGCCGATAACATTATTATGATAAACATACATTATATGAAAATACATTGTTTGTATTTGATGTTTACAATTAACAATTTTGTTTTTATGACATTTAAAAGAAAATTTTGAAAAGCCAAATAAAATTCATAACATACCTTGACCCTTTGACAATTGATTACAATTTTAAAAACTTCATTGAACTTCATAACCAATCACTTAATAATTATATTGCCATTATAAATACCATAAATTAATATTTAAATACCATACTTCCATGGCTTCGTAAATAATAAATCATTGTTATTTATTAAGATATTATTATACATAAATGTGCTAAGTGCATTTGTACTAAATAAATAAATGGTTACCAAGACATATTTCTATTTCTTTAAAAATTATTTCCTCTGTTCATCTATTAATAATAATATAGTATGTCCGTTCATCACATGTGGTTATTATTCTTGTTAATTATCTCAAATTAAGTTTTTATATTTATTTATTTTTACTACATCTACATTGACAAAATATACATCTACTAGTTATCTTAAATTTTATAAATTCGGTTAATTAATTACCTATCTATAAGGCCATTTAAATATTTGAATATGATTTGTTCATTCTCATGTAATTTTGCTTATATAAAATATAATGAAGGCGACATTTAATTGATCTACATAAAAAAAGCGTTTTAATAAAACAGGTACATTTATTACATTTGTACCTTAATTATACAAATATGGCATCATTTTTAAATTGCCAGAAAAAAAATTAGCTTACATGCAAATAGGTACATAGATAAAAAATGAGGGATGTAGAAAGACATATATAACTGTTCCAGCCACCAGTGATAGAAACAATGCTTGCTTTCTTCTAAAAAAACAAAAGTAAATAAGATGTTGCTTGTTAAATTAATTAAAGTATTAAGTAATTTTTATTTTTGTTTTCCAATTCTCTATCACTGGTTTCAGCTGTTATTTTTTCCACATATCAATTTAATATTAATATTGCCTATCGACAAATAAAAAAGGTAAATAAAAACGCAGTTACAAAAATTTGCAGTTAAGTACAATAGATTTCCAAAAACTATTAAAGATTCCAAAGCCGTAACCAAATTATTTAAGTTATGCATACTTATAATGCATTCATTTTTTAAAAAAATATAAAGCTTACGGAAATGTAGTTTTTTTAAGTTTCTAGCAATATACTTAAATATATTGTGCTAAGTGGAATGTATAAAAAATAGGATCATACATTTGAGGTTATATAATTAATATAAATCAAAATATTGTCCTATTGAACTATCGATTGATATTTTTTTACTATAAGAAAACTATTTCTATGCAATAAAAGTTAGGTTAGGCTTTAAGCGGGTGAAACTGGAGGCAACGTTAGTTAAATATAAAGTTAAGCTTACATAGCCCATAATGTATTGTCTTGTAAGTTTCATAGAAATCCATTTATACAAAATAAGAATATGTATAGAAATAATCCAAGACACATTACAGCGCCATCTAGCCCTAAACGAAACAAAGTCGGTTAGAGCTAGATAAAAACATATATTTCTTCCATACCTTGCTATATATTTGACAGTTAAAGTTATATAAAGGATTCAATATTAGAAAAATGCCATTAGTATGTATCCAGGTATGAAGAAATCCATTGATATTTGGAAAGAGACAGAAAGACGGCTTTATGTGTTTTCTCTATCGCACTATATACAAACTGCTCAGTATATAATATAAGAGGTTAGAGGACTGACAAACATCACTTTGACAGTACCTACTAGGAAATGATTGATAGACGTCACTTAGCGAGTGTGCGAAAGAGAAAACGCTACCTAAAGCCAAAATTAGGCGACTGTCTCTTTCCAAAAATATCTCAGATTTTTTTCTGGGTAATTTAAATAGGTTCATAGTGCCAGTGTTAGTCTTAAATAAAATCACAACCACGACACTAACAGCTAATTATTGAATTATCTGTAAATGGAAAACATAAGATCCAAGAGGCTTATAGCTGCGCAGCAATAAACAAACAAAAAACTATTTTAAAAACTACACAAGTCATTAAAAAATGTGATGATTCATTAACAATTTAATCACTGTTCAAAGCTCAGAGAACGAGATAAATTGATTTTAAAATTAGCGATATAAAACCTTTCATTTTTAATATTTCATTTATATATCACATTAAAAAAACTTTAATAAAAACTAACATATAAGCTTCGAGACATTTAGTTCTTCACATACATTTTTAACATAACAGTTTTATACAATTAATGATCCTAAATAGATATCTTCAAAAGTGCAAAAATAGGGTTATCGTGGGGTCACGCGTTTTTTAGACTACCTTAACTCTTAAAACCTAAACTTCCTTTGAAATATAAAACTTACAACGAAAACAGAACGAAACACTTAAGGAAGACATTCTTAACTTTATCCCAAATATACAAAACAATACCGTTTCCACGAAAAATTAATCAAAAGAATTATTAAAACTTACTTCTAACTTAAACTAACTGATAACTAACTAAATTTAACTAAAATATGGGATTTTTGAGAGGTTTAAAAGGCCTGTTTTTAGCAGTATTGAGTCATTAATATAGCAGAACGCATTTTACCTACAAAAAAAATACTTTTTATTTTTTTAAAACATAGTTCATTAACATAAACCTTTTATAGATATTCTCAAATAGTTATTTTCTAATTTTGAGTGATATTATTATTTGCAAGTTTTATTAAAAAGAATTAAATTAATTTAAGTGTTTTATTCAAAGAAGCATCAAAGCAATTACTTTGTGAGACATCGCGGGGTGCGAGGGTGTCGAATGATTTAATATAGTAATAGTATGTAAATGTTATATTAGGATACTTTGTGGATGTAGTTTTCTTTATATTATAAATCTCTGTTTCAGTTTGTATTTAAGTATTAAAAAGTTAATTCAGATTGAGTCTATTTTATTTTACCATTGTCGATTAATTACCTTTTAAAATTTATTATTATTTTTAATTTATATATCTAGAATGTATGTTAAATACTGTTTTTTAATTTAGAAGATGCTTAGATAATTATTATAATTGTATCAAAACCTACTACTTTGAAACCACATTTCAACTGGATTTCATTTTTTCTTCCAATGCTTACTTTACGGATTTTTCAAACAAATTTTCTTTTATTTGAATATTACACTTAAACAAAAATTAATTCATTGACACTCAAAATTAGATCTTCAATCACTTTTTAACAACATTAACAGAACCAATAAACCATCTTTGAAAAATGGTGGTTGAATTCACTTTCACAATTTCAATTATTTTCACTTTTCTCTTGTTAGTAAACTTTTAAGGTATATTCTGACCCGGGGTTAGTTTATGTAGAAATTTGGGTTAATTTAGTTTCTACATACAATGTCCATATAAGGAAAGGGCTCGGCTGGACGCAATTGGGGCTCTAATCATTTATCCAATATAAAATACTGTTTGTTACCCTACTTATGTAGATGCATTATATCGTTTTTAGGGGTCATTGAATAATATTCATGCGAACAATATTGGACTATAACATTATAAAACAAGTCAGTCATCAAGTGCACTTTTATTAGCTACTTGTGATGTCCACTTCTCTATAAACCTTGTTGATGTTTTAAGGTGTATGTACACTATCCGGAAGGCATGGCAGTAAAGGTGCGTTTACACTGGCCAAAGACTTCATTACCTCCCTTAAAAGTCTTTGTTGATAATATTTACACTGATGGAATGTGTGGCAGTAAAGGTTCGTCTACACTGTCGCCAACAGGCAGGTTACAAGTCGATATTTGTGCACTTTTATTAGCAACTTGTGATGTTTTAAGGTGCATGTACACTATCCTTGCTGATAACGTTTACTCTGACAGTATGTGTGGCAGTAAAGGTCCGTCTACACTGGGTAAGGGCTACCGCTTCCTCGTCGCTAGCAGGTAGAGGCACAGCAGAGCTAGGGCAGCACATCTCGCAGCTAGCAACACCGAGGCGCACACAGCTCCAGCTAATCTCACTAGCGACTCTAACAGCGCCTGTCCGACTTCGCGCGCCTCACGTGCCGCACCTGCCTCACACATCTTCGCTTGCAAGCAGTCGAGTATGCGGCCTGCCTCACGTGCGGCGTCTGGTTGCAGTTGCAGATAGTCTAGTCGTGTCCGTGTTCTTCGCGCACTCGCGCCGCGTGACCGCGAGTCACGTGACCGTGAGTCACGTGACCGTGAGTCACGTGACCGTGTGTGGTCACGCGAGGCGAGTGCCAGTGCGTCGCCCGCCGAGCCCGCGCGGCATCATCCCGTGCCGCACTTGCCGCTCTCGAACACGCCCTGTAATATACATATTGAATTTATACTATGACAATAATTTATATTCATAATTGAAACATATCAATGATATATTTTTGTCAATAAATCGAAATAGTTAAAATATATATATAAAATATAAATATGTCAAATAGTTACTTCATTCAATTTTTACCCACATAACACAAATTGCTATTTAAACCAACCGTCTCTTTTTACTCTACTTCAAAAAAAAGAGGTTTCTCAATTCGACCGTATAAAAGCTTTAATGTTTGGCCGGGCATAAATTCGTCGCCTGTGAACCGATTTTGATGATTCTTAATTTGTTTGAGAAGTGATACTTCTGAGGTCTGGAGAACTTTATGATGGTGGTTTACCAGTTATAAATGTTTTGTAATACCATGACGATTCAAAAGTATTACTATATGTAGCCTAGTTGAATTATGATACTTTTGACTTTGACTTAATGTCTTTAACAATGAGTGGTGAGTGGTAGGAGGTATAGTAACCGTCACGAATGTTTAGTGATTGACGAGAATAGCTGCGCATCGGTAGAATCGCGCTCGTTGGTGCTCAAAGAGAACACGACTGGGACAACCAATCGACGCTCGTGCACCCGACGATCACGCGCCCCGCGCGCCGCACCGCTACCTCGATACCTTATTTTTGACTTCTGCGCTGGTTTCGTTCACCGCTAAAGGTAATTGACGGTTACTATACCTTGCGGAAGAAGGGCGAGAAGGCGACGAGCGAGTCGCGGGTGAGCGGCGCGGCGTGCAGCGGGCAGCGGCGGTCGGCCGCGCACACGGCCAGCAGGCGCCGCACGAACTGCTCCAGCTGCGCGCGCCGCTTGCGGGCCAGCGCCTCCGACGACCACAGCGCGCGCCCGGGGAACGGGATCGACGACACCTGCACGCACATACATAATATATTATATACTACGTGTGACAGAAATGCGACGTCATATTTAAGGATCTCAAACAATACCTAATTTTAAATTAATGTATTAAATAAAATAAATAAAATAAAATACGTTTATTTCAGGCTTTTATAAAACACTAGCCCATAAAAAATGAGTTGAATTAGTAAGTGTGTTAGTAACAATGAATAACTTAATCTAGGTTAGTACTGTTAGTATTTAGGTACGAGGTAGCACCAGGTACAAAACAATTAAAACCTATTTGGTTTCACCTATTTCATACCTAGCGCCACCTCCATCCAGTGCCTCTGAATAGGACAATCTGGGCTACAGGAAATCATCTTAAGGATGCTGTTCCGAGAGTTGCGAACACGTTGCAACAGAGAGAAAGATTTTTTGCGTATGATAGCGTGAAAACCATCAATACGGGTTTCAGCAAACATCCCTGAAGCGCTGCAGCGCGACGGTAGTCGCAACAGCATCCTTAAAGCGTTGTTATATTGGACGCGCAGAACGTTGTAGGCTCGACTCGTGTAGGACACCCACAGGCCGCTCGTATAAAAAGACTGGCAGAACGCCTTAAATAAGGTAATTTTAACGTCTGCAGTGGAGCGAGCAAACCTGCGAGCGAGCATGTTGCTTCTCACCGTCAACGCTCTGCGCTCCCGCTCTATGTCGCAGTCATCACTCAGATCGCTGGTCACAATGTGTCCGAGATACTTAAAATTATCCACGATTTTCAGAGCCACCCCATTCAGATAAACTGGAGGCACACGCCGGGGCTCTTGTTTAGGTGCCTTGAATATGAGCAATTCACTCTTGTTTGAGTTGTATTTCAGACCGTGCGCCTCCGCGTATCTCTCACATATCGACAGGAGCTCTCTCAGTCCGCTTATCGAGGGACTGAGCAGAACCATGTCGTCCGCATAGCTTATGTTATTGACACACACATCGTTTATGTGGCAGCCGACATGAGTGCTGGTCAGCTCCTCGATAAGTTGATTTACATAAAGGTTGAAAAGTATGGGGGAGCTCAGGCCCCCCTGCCTCAAACCACAGCTCATTATGTATTCATCCGACAGGGTACCGACCCATCTCACTCGGTTCGTCTGGTGAGCATACCAGTATTTGAATAGGGCGGTATACTGGCCCGGCAAGCCTGTACCCCTCAGCTTCTCCCACAGTACGTCGTAAGCCACCAAGTCAAAAGCCCTCGACAAGTCAAGAAAACACGCGTATACCGGCGTCCTCCTACCAGTGTAATACTTGACCGTGTGTTTAAGGCAAAAAATGGCACTCTCAGTCGACACTCCCGTCCTAAACCCGAACTGAGCATCGCTAACATCGATATGTTGCGTAAGCAAGCCATTCAACACACTGTCAAGTACTTTCGCCGCGGTAGTAGCAAGTGAGATAGGCCGGTAGTTACTCATGTCAGATGTGTCACCCGTTTTGTTCTTCACTACGGGCACCACCAACGTACGCATGAGTGGATCCGGTAAATAACTGTGGCCAATGCATAAAGTAAAAAACAGAGATAACACACGTGGCAAATGGATTCCCGCATGTTTAAAGTGCTCGATACTGAGACCATCATGACCCGGGGATTTTCCCCGTTGCATTTTAGTGATGATTTTAGATACTAATCTCGCTGGTATTTTGGTGTTCTGATTACTCATCATGGTCTCAGCATCGCTCACCCTCGGGCACGACGCTGTCAGAGGTGAGCACACAGAGAAGTGGTCCCTAAAAGCGTCCGCCACGTGCTTGTGGTCTGTGACACCGCCAACACACACCGGGAGGCTGGGCTTAATGTTCATTTTATTTGTTGTTTTCCAAAAGTTTTTAAAATTCTTACGATGGTGGTTAGTAGCTAGGATATCCATTTTAATTTGTTCTTGTCTGTTTTGACACCATCTTAATTTAACCTTAAAACGTCTTCTAGCTTCCACCATATCACTGTGGATCCTACCACTAGGGGGTCGACCAGACAACACCCATAATTGGAACTTAAGCCGAGCCTCACCGTGCAGGCTAGCAACGTATTTATTCCACCCTGTTATATAGCCACCCTTTCGTTTACATTTATTTGTATGCGTGAGTGTAGCCGCGCGCGACAGGGTAGCAATAATATTAGAATACACTTATACCTATTTTTAAATGTATTTTTCCAGGTTCTGATAGAACGTCTACTGTCTACATGTCCAGACATCGGTACTCTTCACCTGCTCATGAGACAGAAGAAAGGGGTCACTCCTGAAAAAAGATTGCAACAACTGAAGCAGTCACAGGTATGAAAAATAAATGTTTCTGATATATCCGTAATATTAATACATACATAAATTACGTGTCACGTTGTTTGTCCGCGATTGACACCTAAACTACGGAACCGATTTTTAATTAAATTTGCGCACCTTGTTCAGTTTGATACAACTTAAAAGATAGGATTGTATAAAGGTGGGAGCGCCACTTTCAAATAAAAAAGAAACATCACAATCCATTCACGCAATCAAAGTAACAAATATAACAAGTTATCCTATAATTATTAAAAAAACAAAATACCCGACTGCACACTAAAAAAAGAGTAATTATGTCTTTATCCCGTGGGACTTTTAGGATAAAATGTATCCTATGACACTCCCGTAATCAAGACAAATGTAACGATACCTCATACATCAAAATCCATCAAGCCGTTTAGGCTACAGGAGGTCACAAAGGAAAAGACATACATACATACATACACTCGAAAAACATTACCCTCCTTCTTTGGCAGTCG
>JADANM010005263.1:919521-930365 GCA_026213755.1 Eurema hecabe | reverse complement strand
CGCGCGCGGCGAGGGCGCGCTGGCGCGTGCGCAGCGCGCGGCGCCGCACGGTCCAGCCGCGCTCGAGCGCGCGCCACTCGCCCGACAGCTTGCGGCACGCCGCCAGGTACGACCGCTCCATCGCGCGCAGCTCCTGCGCCGACATGACACACACACACATTATTTTAGAGCTATATAAAACTGAAGAGTTTGTTTGTTTGTTTGAACGCGCTAATCTCAGGATCTACTGGTTCGAATTGAAAAATTATTTTTTATTGAATTGACCATTTATCGAGGAAGGCTTTAGGCTACATAACATCACGCTGCGACTAATAGGAGCGAAGATATAATGGAAAATATAGAAAAAACGGGGAAAATTATTCATCTTTGAGGGTTCCTCGCGTGCGCTGCTAATATGTATGAAAGAATTATTCCTCTTTAAATGATCTAAAAAAAAGTCCGCGACAGTATATGTCTATCTACTAAGATTGACTCACTGTAACATAATAAATAGAAATAAATCCGACGGGGACGAAGTTGTGGCGCTTATCATATGGTATATACGAATGTAATATAAGAAGTAAACTGATGATAATGATAACTTTAACTGATTCCGTGCGGCGGTGTTTTTCATTTGTATCCTCTCGGGCATCATACGCCATATGCAAATTTATAAGATGCCTGTGCGGCATCATCCGCACGGAATCGGTTATCAAATCATAAGTTGATACACGTTAGCTTTTAGAGACCCTATCTCGGTTAATTTTGATTTTTGCCAGATAATGATGCATACCATTTTGAGGTAAAATTTTATATTCTAAAACATTAAAGGTATTTTTTTCTAGTACTTACTGTTTCCCTAAATTAAAAAAAAAATGTTTTTTTTTATATCACAAGATCTCGTGGATGAATTTAAAAAGACTTTCACAATTCATTTACGCATCTTTAAAAGTACATTATATCAAAAAATCAAGTTTTTATCACAAATTCGTATTTAAAGCTCGATTTCCTCAGGCGATTATATACTTTACTTAAAATGCATACTAAAATATGCGTAATAAAAACCTCGTCGAGCTGTTTCTGGTGCTGCAGCAACTGGTCGCGCTCCTCGCGCCAGCGCTGCCGCTCGCGCTGCTGCTGCTGCAGCGCGAACTGCTGCCGCTCGCGCTCTAGGTCCGCACGCTGCTGCGACAGTCTCGAACACCGCGTCTCATTGTCCAGCTCCCTGGATGCATGTATAGTTATAGTTATCACTACATAAAAAAAACAGTCTATATAAAACAGTCCATTTCTCTGTTTTTATATTTCTATGTATACCTAAAACTTTAAAACTACGCGACATAATTTTTTTTTAATTAAAAAAAAATTATCTAGCTTTCTATAAGAGAGAGACAGACAGAGAAACACACGCCGCGCGGCTTACAACAGCAAAAGTGTCATTGTAGCTTATGATCAAGGAACTGTCCAATAACTTTATTTATTTTATTTTATTTTATTTTTATTTCACTGCCTCGAATGCACTGCCTCGCTTCCTAGCGATAAAGGTCGCCGATTGTGTTCCTTTTTTATGTAATCCTTTTTTTAAACTTTTTTTTTGTCAGTAGAGTGTAAATTTTTTGTTGTATGCATACGTGTAAGTGCCGTTGAGGTTCTCGCAGCTGGCGGCCAGGTCGGTGGCGGACCAGGACAGCAGCGACAGGCGCGACAGGCTGAGCGCCGCGCCGCCCTCGCGCCGCAGCTTGGCCGCCTCCGCCGGGTCGTTGTAGCGGAACATGTTGGTGCGGCCCAGCAGCAGGATGCAGCCTGCAGGGTGGTACACCACCACCATTCAGTTATGAATATACTCAATATACCACTTCAATAAATAAAATAAATAAATATTTTCATGACATTTATACACAACGCCATCTATTTTTTTATCATTTATTTCAATATATAATATACTATATACTACATATTGAATATGTAATATAGTATATTACATATTGAAATTATATATTTCAATATATAATATACTATATATAATACGTTAATTATAGACATTACATTCAGACATCTCTCTCGCAAAGCTTCAAGCATACAGACAATATAACCGACCATTTATCCGCAAATAAATCGCATTCAGGGTATTTGTCCAGAAGAACGTTGAGCGCGGAAAGAACACGCGCTAGAGGCACACACAACAACTTGACGAACACACAAACTACTTCTTTATAATATTAGTATAGAGTTCAGATCTCATGCATTGAAAGGGGACACAGAGAATGAAACAGGAACAAGTAAAAATAATATTGCAGTACATTTATACACAGCGCCATTTAGTCCCACGCTAAGTCGAAGCTTGCGTTATGGCAATTAGATTACGGAATAAACTACATATACATGTTATACTTTTCTTTTGTAAATACATACATACAATACATAGCAACACCCAGACTCCAGAAAAATACAAATATAAATTACAAATATATTTTTCCGGTGTGGGAATCGAACCCACGACCCTTCGCGCAGAAAGCAGTTGTGTTACCACTGCGCCAAGCGGTCGTCACATGCACGCACACACTGTAGCCAGCGAATTTACTAGGCTCATGAATCTTAACATCTGATGACTCAAAGTGGGAAACGTCGGTGTAGAGCACCTGCTTTATAGCAAAGTTCCGGGCAGCACTGCATTGGCTATGGGCTGGCGTTGCTCTTACCACCAGGAGTGCGTCCAGCTCGTCTCCCTTCTTCATATTATAAAAACACACACACACACACACACACACACACACACACACACATACGTACGAGCACTTACACCCACGCAAACACACGTACACACAAATCACACTAGAATTATTATGTATATGTCGCAGGCGGATTGTAAAATCCGCTGTATTACATTACGGCTAACCGTTTTACAAAACAGGGCCGTTTTGCCAACCGGCGGCTAAAAAGGCGCTCACCCTGGCTCAGCTTGGCCGGCTTGTCCAGCAGCACGGTGTTGAGCCAGCACTGCGCGGCGGGCGCGGGCGCCACGGTGGCCACGCCGTCGCGCAGCGTCACCCTGCAGTGCAGCGGCAGCACGCCCGCGCCGCTCAGCACGATGTCCGGCGTCGGGCTGTGCGCCTCGCTGCCGATCACCGTCTCGCCCTCCTGCACCAACATTATACAATCAATATTCATTTATATAAAACTAGCCGTTGCTCGCGACCTTGTGTCCGTCGATTTCTTTTTCCATTATTTTTTCGCTCCTATTAGTCTCAGCGTGATGTTATGTAGCCTAAAGCCTTCCTCGTTAAATCATCTATTCAATAAAAAAATAATTTTTAAATTCGAACCAGTACATCCTGAGATTAGCGCGTTCAAACAAACAAACAAACTCTTCAGCTTTATATATTAAGTATAGACTAGCTGTTGCCCGCAACTCCTCCCGCGTGGATTTTCATACAAACTTTCTTTCCCTATTGTATCCCCTTGAGGGTAGAATTGATCAAAATCCTTTCTTAGCGCATGCCTACGTCATAACATCTACCTGCATGGCAAATTTCAGCCCGATCCGTCCAGTGGTTTGGGCTGTGCGTTGATAGATCACTATGTCAGTCAGTCACCTTTGAATTATATATATTTAGACTAGCTGACCCGTGATACCCACTTCGTTGGACATCATTTTAACGATCCTTTTTTATATAGCCTATGGCACTCACCAATAATATGGCTTACTGAAACAATTTTTAATATCGGTTCAGTAGATCCCTAGATTACCCCTTACGATTTAACAAACACACAAACTTTACTGCTTTGTAATATTAATATATATAAATAAATTATTGTTATACAAAATTTTGGATTTCTAAGGAAGGGCTTACTATTTACTAAATTATCTACAGTACGTGTCACGTGTGTGTCTGTACGGATCTACTGAACCCCTGTAGGTTCAGTCAATCTAATAGAACTAATAATCTACTTGACAAAGCCTATCTAAATCTAAACAGGGTCCGTCTATCCATTTTAATCTGTATAGCCTTCATAAAGCGAAGTCTACTACATACAAGTGTCAATACTCTGCGGGCATTAATAATCTAACTTAGGAGGCTCACCAGCCGGATTTTTTAAAGAGTGACGTCAGTTCCGATGACGTCACCATTACATTACAAGCTTTTTTTGCCGTTATTTCAGACAAAAACCCTTGGAATATTTATATATATAGTTGCTTAAGGTTACCTTGAGATGATACAGCGTGACTCCGGTGGACAGCAAGTTATCGTCGATGCCAACTAGATGCGGCATATCGGAATCCAGCACGACGCCGAGGCCACTCTTGCGCAGCCCCAAAGCTTTCTGCTCGTGCAGTATCTGCTGCGTTTCCCGCCATTTCTCCGCCCACTTCTCTGTGAGCACTTTCTCTTGGGCTTCCTTGCGCTGCAGTGTTGCCAGCACGCCTGCTTCCGTTTCAACTGGCACCTGGTGGTATTGCCATTAGATGATCGTTATCAATATGTAAATAGAAAATTGATTAAACCCTCACTATTTAGAGGTCTTTAACGGTGCAATTTAAGTATTCAAAGAATCCGTATGTATCTATGTTTTAATAAAAAAAATGACTAGTTATATATTAGTATATATCGTTTAGCTTATTTGTGTATTAAATGGCAACTTAAGCATTACTTAACGTTTACAAAAGGGGAAGCGGCTGGCTAAAATTTTTAACTCCCTTACAAAGCAAGGGAATAAAGAGGGAAGGGATCTAGAGGGGACTAGACACTCCCTACTTACAGTGTTATGTGATATTTGAGCTCGCAGCTTCTCAATCTCCTCCCTGAGTTCCCGTATGAGCTTGACATTGGGGTCCTCGTTGATGGTCGGCTTGTTGATGATGTTCTTGGCTCTGTTCGCGTAACGCAGGGTGGAAAGCGTCTCGCCGTAGTTGCAGTCAGCTGGCGATATCTGAGAACATTTATTTATTTATTTAACATTTAACACTACAAAAATCAATTGATATAAAATCGTACGATTAAGTAGGTGAAACCTACAGCAAAGCGCTGGCATCGGCGGTAACAGAAATGTGTGGTCATATTTTTGCGTGATGTTCAGATGCTCAAAGATAGTCTATATACAAGTCCCCACGTTAAAATAATCATATTTGAGATTTATTATTTTATTTATTCATCAATTAAATTGATAATATAAAAATCAAAACAAAAGTGTTACATCACTTTTCGAATTCTAATGACAGACAGCAGTAACTTTTTCAATGAAATGCATTGTCATAGGGTCATGCGGTCATTGCACGTAACAGCTCTAAAGTGAAATCGTAGTGTCGATAAATTTAAAAATCGATATGCTAGTCAATAGAAATACAAAATCAATATCTTGAATATAAATAGTTCAAATGAAATGACTTTTTAACACATTAATTTAAAATTAAGGATTCTTTAAGATCCTTAAATATGACCACGCATTTCTGTTACACGTCGTATAATGAACGTTGACATTAAAGATTAAATTGAGATCAACATAACATCTTGTGTGCACACCCGACGTCCTGTTCACCACTTAAAGGTGTAGTCGAGCCGCTACATTTGATGGTCCTTCGAGCCGGATCTCGGTAGCAACTACACCTATAATTGGCGAACGGGATGTCGAAGAAAAAGGTTGTTCGATAGTTCTAATGTTTATTGGGTCAGAAATTTATATTTATTTTATTATATTTACTCATGGGTAGAAAATCTCAGTTTTCTCTTGAACATGAAATAAAGGAGATTAGAAGAATCTTTACCACTAGTACATAGTATAGAACAAAGTCGCTTTCTCTGTTTTTGTGCCCCTTTGTATGCTACAATATTTAAAACTACGCGACCGATTCTTATGTGTTTTTTTATTAGATAAAGTAATTCAAGAGAAAGACTTATTCGTATTGTACATGCACATATAGAGCGAAACCGGGGTGGTCGCTAGTGTTATATATATTGCTTGTGTTATGTGTTATGCAGTGGTAAAACTGTTGTTTTTTTATAGATCTATGATTTCTATAGATAAAGTTGAATAATAAAAAATAAACTCACTGCAGCAATCATGATGGTTTTGGAGTTGCCTCCGAGCGAGTCTTTAAGTAGCCAAGTTAGAACTGAATCTCGGTACGGGATGAACACTTTCTTGTTGTTCTTAGGAGTTCGGTCTGTGAACAGATAAACATAATCCTATTTAGATACATGTTATAAGTCAAACCCGATTTTAGGACTAAATAGTTTTTCCTAGGCTAAACTAGTTCTTCCTATATGCTATTGTCTACCCTATAAGGCGTAGAACTAAACTGGTTCACCCTATCACGTAGAAGAAGAACTAGGTCTAATCTACCCACGCCAAATTTCAGACAGATCCATTCAGAAGTTTTTGCGTGAAAGATTAACAAACATACATTTAAAATTTTAACAGTTATAATATAAGTAAGCTAATATACATAACATTGCATATGTTATGTATATTAGCTTTATAAATTTATAAATTTTCTGCTCTTGTTATTATTCGGTGACACATATATTCCATCTTCGTTATAACCGCCCAAAACAGAGCTGGCGGCGTACTATCATCGATGAAGACCTGGAGTGAGGTGAAGCGAGCTGCCCAGGACAGACCGGGATGGCGACTCTGCCCCAGCTAGGGGCTATAGGACCTCAAGTAGTACTCACTGTCGGGCTGGCTGGACTCGGCCAGCGCGGAGATGACGGAGCCCAGCGTGACGAGCGACTTGTTGATGTGCGCGCCCTCCACCAGCCGCTGCCCCGTGGCGCCCGTCGCGTCCGCGCGCTCGCTGCACAACATTTGTGGAGACAAACATTCATAAATACTTTGTTATGTCATTTATTTTGGTACTAGCTGTGCCCGCGACTTCGCCCGGGTAGAAAAGTGACTTTGGGCAGCATTTTTGAAAATGCCGAACCCGCGCCCACAAACGTTCAGCAAGTTCAACGTGATTGTTTAAATTGCCATAACTTTTTTATTTATCAACCGATTGGCATGAATTAAACACTAAATGTTAAGTGAAGCTTACCCCAATATATCATTGAAAACCCCATCTAGATAGGATAAGCTGTTTTTGAGATTAGCGTGCACAAACAAACAGACAAACAGACAAAAAGTCTCCTATGATATTTTTTCTCATATATCTTCCATGTACAGACAGCGACTCGTTACGTTTTTATGATATGTATAGATATAGATATGACGGGTATACCTGCCGGCCAGGTCCACGAGGTGCACCTTGGAGACGGTCTCGCTGGGCATGTTGTTGTGGCGCAGCAGGCCGGCGCGCACGAACGTGAGCGTGAAGATGGCGTGCGAGCGAGACGACACGTCGTTCATCTGCGTGCTCGCCGTCGTACGCTGCTGGTTGCCGCGCTGCATGCACTCCTGCGCATCCCACGAGTTTACAGTTATCAAAGTCAAAGTCAAAAGTATCTTTATTTAATTAGGCTACATAAAGTAACACTTGAATCGTCATGGTATTAATACATTTACCACCGGTTCCGAAGGCAGTTTCTGCAGAGAAGAACCGGCAAGAAACTCTAATAGTCGGTCTTTTTTAAAAATATCTCTTTATGATTATGCTCCTAAGCAGACTTGACACCAATTAGACCGCATCTCGCTTACGATCAGACGCGATCGTGGTCTGCCTTATGCCTATGTATTAGTGATCATAACGAAACATAAGCATACAATGTTATATGTCCGGATACGAAGAGCCATGTTTAAAGAAAAGACTACATTAAAATACTATAAATAGCAATGCACAATATTTTTACATATGTGCATGTTAGAGCTCGCCCAATGATCATACAGGCAACCTGCGTCAATACTCGTACATAACTTGAAACTCATGTCCTGTTATTTTACTTGTTTCTTAAAATCAATATCAACAAAGTATATTTATTCAGCAATTCAGAACTTGACACAGGATCAGGACAAACCAATAATCATAATAAAAAAACACTTTACCGCCTCATTCTATCCTATATTGGTGACAAATCCTTTGCAAAAAAAGGTATCCGCAACGCAGTCAAAAGGCAGGTAGGTAGCTTTGCCACTCTTTATGAGCGAAGATGGTCATTTACCTACAGGCAAATCTCCTGCTCCCTGATCCTGATATAAATTATTTCAATAACTCCCTCTAACCTCCTCAACTTTTTCCACCACTAACCTGTATATCATCATAATCGGACACCAAATGCTTGGACAGGTCTTGCACGTATGGCCCCAACTTCGGATGCTCTCGAACTCGGAGCGAATGTCCCGTGTCACTGGACAGCAGATCCTTGACCCTCTCGTTGTAGATCTCCAGGTAGCTGACTTCAGTGCGGTAGGAAGCACCCGACTCCTTACCCGTGGCTACCCGGGAGAATAACTGTCTGCATATCCGGGGTATTAGGCCTTGGGATTCCTGGGGATTGAGGAGATTGTTTTATGGTGGCGTTATCATATACTGGGATGTGTTAATAATAATATATCCGGACACTTATTCGAAACACAGCGCCATCTAGTTCTAAGATATGCAGAGTAGTTATGGCAACTAGATAATGGATAAATTACGTATCCGCAGTTTAATATTATTATAAATAATTATATTTTTTTAATATACCTACTGAAAAAAATTAACATTGCCTTTTCAAAAACATAAAGAAAAATATTTTTTTGTTTCGAATTCCTAATCAGACACAGACGACGCGGAGGACTTTTGAAACAATAACATCGTAAGGCGCTTTACTTTTCACATTAAACTAATCATTACAATCGAGCAAAATTAAATTCAAGTCCTTAATATATGTATATTATTCTTTAGCGCCAATGAATTCGTATTTAATTATTAAAACGTTTATTAGTTATGCAATAAAAGTCCACAGGAACCACGCATATTGCATTACGATACGTGTGGCGAATATTAATAACTTTTTACACGCTCATGTAATATTCCTAGGAAGATCCACCATTAAGCTGATCATTCATTACGATGGACGCAGAACGAATGGATGAATGGATGGTGGTGGAACACCGTAATTCGATCCCAGCATAACCTGTTGTTACCCCGAGATTATTAGTACATATATGTATTTTTGACGAAAATTATATACGTAAAATACTGCGCACCGCGGGCCCTCTTCCACCCAAAATCTACTAAATAGTAAACTATAATTTGGCATACAGATAGATGAGACGCTAGATTACCACATAAGTTATTCTCCCGATATTGACACGGGAACAAAAACTATGAGGGTAAAACTGCAAGGCTGGAAGAACCATTATATACCTACGGTCGATTTGAGAACCCTGCTCCTTTTTTTGAAGTCGGTTTATTAAAATGTTATTATTCAATGTCGAATTTTGCAAATGTCAAAATATTAGAGGAATAATTGTATAATCTGTCGAACGATCTTATCAATTAATTATTACAGTTTGCACAAAACGAGTTTGCAAATGGCGCTAATTCGTAGCTTAATGCGTGCATTTTAATGTTATGTGCGTATAATAAATAACACCTACAACTGTATTAATTAATCATTTAGACAATTTCAACTGGGCCGCCTTATCGCGAGGAAGCCATATCTTCCAGGCAACCACGTTATTGCTAACGCGATAGACGCATACATTTCTATCAATAGCAAATACTAATAGTAAATACAAATATAAGGACGCGGCTACTCGTATCTTAAATTGATTGCAGTGTTAAATCTTATCTTAATTCAGATTTTAAATGACACTAATAATAATATGTCACTTAATGTTTATATTTCTATCTCTTTCACTCGCAGTTTATAAATGAAATAGCTTGTATAAAAATCTGCGAAGCTTTCTACGATAACACTTTAGTAAAATTGCCTTATTAACCTTGGCGTTCTTTAAAATTAGTATAAATATTTATTTTCGCAACAATCACGTCTATCGTGCCCAGACTAAACACGGGCCTCGTAAAATTTTATTGATTTCATTGGACGTTAGTTCCTTAATGATAGTCATTAGATGACGTGATAAAATTTCAGACGCCTAAGCGTTCGTTCTAGGTCTTCTAGATTAGGTCTAGAATTACAAATTGACGTATAACTTTAGAAGTCTAGACTATGCTCCTTCTAGGTAACCTTATCTTTCATCAGTATAGGCTCGCGGCTTTTACATCTTAGAGAGCCTAGAACTACGTTAGTTGAGGAACATCGGAACTTAGTGGTATCAGAGAAGTGATTTCTCTCGCACAAGAAAAAAAAAAAACAAAAGAAATCTCAAACATTTTTTTGTTTATTTACGAGGCTTGATGGGTCCATTCAAAATGCATTGGTAAAGACGCTTTAAACATACAAAAAATATAATACATACCTACATAGATTGCCGAAATTATTATCTTCCATTTCGGCCCTTAAAAAAAAGTTTCAATTGTTAAGAAATCTATCTAAAATCGGACTCAATAACGCAAGATTTAAAAGACAAGTATAATAAGTAAATTTTCCCGCATATAATACAATATTGTCAAACATCTTTCGCTCATGACACAAACAATATTACTTTATATGGTTAAAAAAAGCATATGCAAAAATCACGGTATTCAAGCTTGTAAAATTTATTTTTCTATTTATAAAGTGTAACCGCTAAAATTATACGCATTGTATAATTAGATATATAAACATTAAACATAGCTAGATAAAAATATGACATCATAAATAATAAATAATTAATTAGGAAGATAAGATTAATTATGAATCACATTTAGACGAAATGTAAATACGCTCATCACTAACAAAATAAATTGGATGCTCACGAAAACGGCTGTCGCTTTTTGTTTAAAAAGAAACTTTCGTAGAACTAGACTTTCCTTTACTTGGTTTCATCAATATCATTTTCGG
>JADANM010005263.1:867911-894533 GCA_026213755.1 Eurema hecabe | reverse complement strand
CTATCAATGGGAGTACAGATTAATAATTTTAATTTAGATTAAAATAATAAAACGAACTACTCACTTCCTCCCCCGTTTACTGTTGCCATTCAAGAGCGGTGAAGCCTCCTTGCTGTTTCGTGATTTGCGAGTCTTCAACTTAACTAGAGCCGTGTTGAATTCACTATCTTCCGAATCTATATAACACAGAGTTAAATTAGCTACTATATAAAAGAGTAGAAATTAGGAACATCTAACCATGTAAAAAATTCATATTAGATCTGTGTGATGCATTTGATAAAATCGAACATTCTTTTAAGTACTCCAGTATATAAAGAAGGTTGATTAACATTAAAATTGATTCAAATAAAATTATGAATAAACAATAGAAACGAAAATCTAAAAGAAATCATTCTGAAACCATGTCATATATACGCAATAAAGGTGCGTAAAAATAGGGGTCACACAGGGATCAACATTTGTACCCAAAGTATTGATAAGTTATAAAAATTAACAACAACATACTATCGCTAAATTAAACCATGCAGTTAGCTAAGAGACGAAAAAAAACAGTAAAACTCAAAATAAATAAATGAAGAAGGCAAGGAATGCGTATAAAGACAACATTAGACCAAAATGAAAGTGAACCAAGCTGAAAAATGAGGACCATAAAATAGACAATGACAGTGAGAACGCAGATAGTTTAGCCAATGAGAGTTAAATAGAATGAGATATATAAAATGAAGATGATTCAACAGCCAATGAGAGTGAAAGAGCGAGAGTTTCGGCAAAGAGAGTTAAGTAGCATGAGATATATAAAATGAAGATGATTCAACAGCAAATGAGAGTGAAAGAGCGGAGAGTTTCGGCAATGACAGTTTGAAAGTGGATAGTGTAGCCAAATAGAGTTAAGTAGGATGAGGTATATCCACAGAAAATATTGTAGGAGCCAATACCAATGAGAGTGAGCTATATGAAATTAAATACTTCATAACTTATTAAATGAAAGATTATTTATTAATATTTAAAGAAAAATATTAATAAGTAAATCATATTGATATGAAATAAAGTATTATTAATATAGTGGAAATGGAGGTGGGTTGTGATGGGGGGAATTTACCCGTAGAATGGGTCCGCTTGTGAACGCTCCGGGCGTACTCGTGTATGGAGGACATGGCGGCCGCCGCGCATCGGCGACGCGACTGGGCCGGCTCTTGGGGGGAAGATTGTTATTAGTGACTTTAGATCTTTTTGGAAATTCATACTAAATTATTATATGAGATTTATGGTATACGTCAATTATGCAAAATATAAATTATCTTGGTACCGCATTAGCAAACATCATATACCTTGTTGATGTATTTGGTCTTATATTAAAACATTTTCCATATAGGAATTTCAGACGCGACATTAAATTTGGATTCCCGCTTTTCGTTTATACGATACCATATACCATTACTCTGTTTGCCTGGCAGAAATCACTGACTAGTGATAAGGCCGCCATTTACATATACTAATGTACTTCTTGATATCTGTTTACTTTTTGTTAATGATAAATAAATAAATAAATCTTAATATAGATGTATAAATATCGCGTCACAATGTTTGTCCTCAATTTAAAATAAAATTTGCACACAACGTGCAGTTTACGTGCTTTATACTTACGTTAAGTTACTCAATTGTAAATTTTATATATTTTAAAAGATGATTTTTTTCCCCCTTTTTTTGGTAAAAAGTGTGGGACCCGTGCGAGTTTCTTACGCCGGTTCTTCGCGCCGGGCTAGTTCCCGAACCGGTGGTAGGCACCATGTACACTTTCTGAAGGTATTTGTTTTTCAAATCTACTCAGAAAATAAAATATTTTGATTTTGAGTTTGAGTTTGATCCAACTTAAAAGATAGGATAGCTTACATTGCGGTATTCCGGGAATTACGCGGGTAAAACCGCGGGCCACAGCTAGTATATAAGTAAATATAATGCGAGGGTAGGCAGTTGGAGTGAGGCTCACCAGGCTTGTCGAGGCAGGCGGCGCAGAGCCAGCGGCGCGGTTGTCTGGCGGCGCGGGGAGGACGCGGGCGCGCGCACTCGGGGTGGTAGCGCGCGCCGCAGCCGCCGCACGCGTCCAGCACGCCGCCGCTGCCGCACGCCGCGCACACGCCCAGCGACACGTCCCCATCGCTGCAACGTACATCGATACATGTATAAGTAGCGTCATGAATCTTTAGCGCTCAACGAAACCTGCGCAGAAGTCAAAAATAAGGTATCGAGGGGTGCGCGAGCGGTGATTGGTTCCCCATAGCGTTGTCTTTCTCGCACCAAAACGTCAATTACGAGCGTTATTCTACCGATGCGCAGCTATTCTCGTCCAGCGCTAAACATCCGTGACGCGACCTATCCACAAGCTTTATAAGCTTCATTATTATTACATAGTATGAAACAAATCCACCTTCTGCTGTCTGTCTCTATGTATGCTTACATTTTTAAAACGTTAAATTTCTATTTTTTTTAGGTAGAGAGATTCAAGAATGGAATGTTTCTGTATAACACAAATACAAACAAAGAATACTCTACAGCATTTGATTGCTTGAAACAATGACAAATAGCAAACGTAATACTTGAAAAAAAAAACTATGTATACTGAACAGCATTTGATTGTCTAGAACAACTGTAAAAAGTGTTTACTTGAAAATGTATCAGAATTTCTACAACCAATATCATGTTCATAACAAAACACATCCAAAATATTATGATACAAATCATTTTTTCACTGGCTCTCATACTAATATTACATAAAATACAAATGGAGTGTCACAAGGTTACCTTCTGAGTAGCCTACTGTTCAATATGTTTAAAAGTGATAAAGTTACTAACATTACAAAAATAAAACTCACCTCTCTTCTAACTCTTCCTCTATTTCCTCCTCCGTGTATAACTTCCTTCTTTTTCTTGGAGTTTTTTCCTTCGGCTTACACTGGTCACAGAACCAATCGCCTTCGGGCACTTTCTATAATAGCAATAGAAATTTAATTTAATAGAATTATAATCTTACACGCCATTGACACTAATTTAATGTTAGTTAGAAAAGTAATGTTAAAAATTATATATATTTTGTTTTGTTACCTTTCGCGATATTCCACCCTGATATGCGTGAAAATAAAAACAACATGTGTAAATAGCTATTTTGCATGGCGCTCTTCAAGTTTAAAATAAGGTTATTTTGTTTTCTTACAAATCTAATAAGTGAAGACATGAGAATTTAAGGTAGGGGTTAAAAAGTGGATAAGAGTGAGTGAGACAGTAGAGATGGTCATACAGAGTAACATGGTATCAGGGTCAGCTCTGGCCGACCAGCTGATGGATCCATCTAGAGCGAGAGAGTGCAGAGCGAGATAGATGTAACGGTACATACCGACAGCGGCGGCTGGAGGCAGTAGAGATGATGACCACGGTTGCATCCGTCACAGAGTAACATGGTATCAGGGTCAGCTCTGACCGACCGGCTGATGGATCCATCTAGAGCCAGAAAGTGCAGAGCGAGACAGCAGATGTTACGGTACATACCGACAGCGGCGGCTGGAGGCAGTAGAGATGATGACCACGGTTGCATCCGTCACAGAGTAGCATGGTATCAGGGTCAGCTCTACGGCGGCAGAGACGGCATGAAGCGTGCAGCACGCTGGCTGACCAGCTGATGGAGGCGTCCAGCGCCAGGGAGTGCAGCGCCAGGGAGGAGACGCTGGAGGCGCGCATGAGGGACACCTCCCAGCGCTCCAGAGCGTCCAGGTCGAGCGGCTTGTTGCGGGCTTCCCGGTCTTTGCGCTCTTTATCGTCGAGTCCTGGCGGCATTATTACTCTTTTACAGAAAATACTAAGAAAATTTTTAATTCAAATTTTGGTAACGGTTGGACTTATTTACATATCATATATTTGTATAATTTCTAGTCTTTTTCCTACTATTGTGATATCAATCCTATATTGAGATATGATAAAACTGTTTGCAGTGCACCAACATCAAGCCTGTTTATACTTAAATATCTAAAGAACTTATATTATAATATTCTAAGTGTAAGTGAAGTGTAAGTGATAAAATCAAAGTTGCATTGCAAAAGTAACTTATTAATGATAAGCCTTATAAAAATAAATGAATAACAGTATATAGGAGTCTTAAATACTATAATAAATATATTTTTTTAAACTAAACACATTAATAAAATAAATAAATAAATTACCGAGTGGCCTCTTCAAGTATTTCTGATGGATTCCCTGCGACACTTGTAGCAGTGCACTAGCCAGCCCTCTCACTGTCTCGGGCTTTGTTTCATAGCCTTCAGATGGCTCGAGTTTCACCCCATTTGTTTTAGTTGTTTCCATGTAATATCCCGGATCACGGTATTTGTCTTCTGGTATTTCTGGAGCCTCTGCGTCTTTTGTGTCTGTTAAAAATGTGATAAGGAATTAAATAACATAGATTTTAAGCTTTTTGATAATGCTCTCATGTATATGGATACAAATATTTGACCGTAACAGTACTATTTCTGTACAAATTTTCATCAAAATCGGTCATGTGGTATAAAATAGTAGCAGACACACAGACGAAAAAACATGCATCTAATGTAATTTCGCCGAGTATTCTAAACAGTAAAATAATAGTGTTCAGAAGTTGCAAATGGAAATATTAATTTTGCATAAATATACAA
The DNA here is from genome assembly GCA_026213755.1 of Eurema hecabe. NCBI lineage: Eukaryota > Metazoa > Arthropoda > Insecta > Lepidoptera > Pieridae > Terias > Terias hecabe. The sequence continues at coordinate 889,857 of JADANM010005263.1, read as the reverse complement.
AGGAATCACAATTCATGCTCGTATGATAAGTTATATAATTATTATTTTTTTAAAGTAGTTTGCTTATGCATATAATTTCCTCCATATTATGTAGAATATTGAACATCCAACCCACAGTTCGACAGATCAGTGCTTTCAAACATACAAACTCTTCAGTTTTGTATATTAGTACAAATATATTTAAAACTCCAGCTTAGGCATCAGTAGTGAAGTATAGTCATGAATGTGCGGGGCCCCAGTTTATTTAGGGGCTCCGTTAGTAGCGAGTACTCACCACCGTTGGGCATCAACCGCCCGTCGGGCAGGTGCGTGTCGTCCCGGAATGCCTTATTGGGGCCCCAGCACAAGTACTCCGCCTGTTTATCGTAGCTCCTTAACATTATCGTGCCGCGCCAAGCTTCGCGATCCTGGAGATAATGATAAAAATAATCGTGAGCACAACATATGAAAATCCAACTAATATTATAATAACGAAACTTTTTTAAGGCAGAGCTAATAAGAAATTCTGCTTAAGGTTAAATTTTCTCCAGTATTTTTCAAATTTATGACAGAATATAGCTTATACATACCTTAACTTTAAGAGCTCCAAGACAGCCATGGTGTATCTTCTCCTCCAATTCCAGTAGGTGATCCCTGAATGCCAGCTCCAGGGCCTCAGAAAGACTACAGTCCGGGGGCACCACTAATGATGGCTGGGCCCCGCGCCTACGAGTAGATGGCTGCACTATTTGTGGCGGCTGAAATTATTATTATTTTGTTTTTATCAAATCATACCTTGTTTATATTACAGTAAAGAAAATTTTTGTATTTGCCTTACTTGTTTCATAGATTTTATTAATTGTAACATTTAAAATAAAAATGTATTTGCTTGCTTAGGATTTTCAAAAAATGGAGAAGGTAATGACCATAAAAAAGAATATGTAATTAAAACTGAAAAAACTATCTTTTTTGTGACAATACATTTTAAATAATTTATTAAAACGTACCTGTGGCAATGCCATATTGAGCGTGGTCAGCGGACACTTCCCCAGGTGGTCGAGGAGGCTGGTCCTCTCTAGCTCGAGGGTCTGACGCAGTTCAGCTTCACGTATACCCCGCTTGTTGAGAGCTTCAATCAGACCATCCAGTTGCTCTTCCGTGTTGTAGACATACCATTGTGGACCATCCATCTGGAGAGTTTAACAAAATATTTTTTTAATAAACTAGCTGTGCCCCGCGATTTTACCCGCGTAGTTAACGTTCTCGGGCAATACCGGGATAAAAAGTATCCCATGTTTTGATTCACGGTTATTCATCTATCTTTATACCAAATTTAAACTAAATCGGTCCAGCGGTTTTGCTGTGAAAGCAAGACAAACATACAGACACACTTTCCCATTTATAATATTAAGTATGGATTATAAGTACCCACCTTTCCATGCACGGTGCAAGTATTAACATCAGCAGTGCAGACCATCAGCTCCCTCATCTGCTGGATGCTGTCCGGAGACAGCACTTTGTTGACTCCGTTCACATGCAGTGGTTTCTTCGGAGAGTTGCCTCGTGAGTTGGAACCAGACTCGTTCTCTTTATCACTGCCTTCTGTAAATAAAACCGTTAAAGGGTTTTAATATACAGTTTATTGAAGCACCTAAACGACAAAATTGTTTTTATGTAGAAGTTTTTTTTAAAGAGTTTTTATAAACGTAATTTGTTAAAATATATATGATACTGTTCTACAGGTACTAATCCTATTAGATTTTACAGAATCTTAACATTTTTTTTAATTAAATATAATAAACGTATTACTACACGTTAATAACGTGTCTCGGTGTTTGTCATCGAACAACTTCTAAGCCAAGTTTGAATTAAATTTGCACACCGTGTTATTTTATATTACATGAACATGTGCAGTTTGATCCAACTTAAAAGATAAGCTATCCAGCTTACATCTCAATTTATTTCATGCATTATATATCCGAGTCGCTAGTAGACATACAATTACTTTGAAATATAGAGTACCTCTCTCTCGCCGTCTTGCGTGGTATAGGTCAGTGACGTATGCGAGCAGGTCCGGGGCATCAGCAATAGCTCGCGCCGGTCTCGGCACGGGCTTGGCACGACACGGGCCTCTCCCGGGGACGCCGGCCTCTACGAATAGGCCGCCCACGCGCCGGGAAACCCAGTAGCGGCGGTACGCGCGGTCTGTACCTGGGAAAGTTTATTTATTTATTTAATTAAACTGAAAACCAATACGCTAGATATGTACATTGTACATATTAATGCAACATTCCAAACATTGAATAAAATTAGAGATGCGCAGAATGGCACTTTTGCCGAGTAATGAGTACCGAGTTTTACTCGGCTTAATTTTATTTTTAACCGAGTACTCGGCCGAGTAACTCGGTTCAGTCAAATTCCCATTTCGCGTGTAAACAAGTACAAATAGTTTTCGAATGTTAGCACTAGAGAGCATTTTGCGACATAATGCTTAACGAGTACTGGGCCCATCTCTAATGAAAATTGTGATTATTAGTTAAAGAAAGAATATAAAATATTTTAGAGGATATATGGGACTGAGATAAGATTTTAAGACCTTTCCCAAACTCTTCTGTCTTTTCCTAAAAATTATTAAGATACATACAATAGTTTTCGATTACATTCAATGCAAATAAAGTATCAAATCTTTACCCTTTGTAATTAATATTCATTTAGATATTAAAATCCAACATACCTATATAATTACTGTGCTCAAACAGCTGTAACTGCAACTCTTTCACTCTCTTCTCGTACTCATGCTTCTTGGCTTCGTTCTCCTTCATCAGCTTCTCGATGTCCACCCTGACCTTCTCGTCTACTTCTCTCGCCTTCTCTCCGCTCAGTTTGTTCTCTTCTTTCGTTAGTGCAGCTTCTCTTTTTATCTCCATTCGCGCTGTGGCCAATTGGGGCTCGCGTTTCCGCTCATTAATCTGAAATGAAACAAAATCTAAATATATATAAATTAGGTGTCACGTTATTTGTCCTCGATTTACTAATAAACTTTGCACACCATGTGCATTTTGGTATAGAAAGATGAGAGAAAAGATAGGAGAGCTTACATCATAATATATGCGAGCGAAGCCGGAACGGGTCGCTAGTTTTATATAAAAATAAATTTGTAATCAATAAAATAAAAATATGGACAGTCATTCAACTTTGTGTTAAATAACAATTAATTTGAAGACATAAATGGAACCAAATTAAAATTGCATGCACAATGAGATGAAGCATACTTAAAAAATATAAATGTTTTATATAAGTATAATAATGAGTTAATTTAAAAAGATTAAACTTTAAAATTAAGCAAGGTTCCACAGTCCATAGTTATCGAATCAATTTGGTAACCCAAATGTGATTTTCTATTGGTTACAATTTTCACACTATGTTTAATACATACTGATAAAAAAAACACTTCCTTTAATTAAAATTACGTCTTTATAATTTTACTATAAATTATCAAACCTGTAAAATTCTCAAGCTCTGTTTGACGTTTTTGTACTCTTCCAGCCTCTCTTCGACCAGGTCCCGGACTGTCGCATAACTTAGGATTTGACTCATCAGACATTGAAGTATTGCGAATTTGTCATCTGAAATTAAAAATGTATTTTTTTTACTACATATACATTTTATGTAACATACAATCTATTTTTCTATACAAATTTGGGCTTAGAACTGTCGGGTATATATCATTACACACACACACACATTCATATGTCATCATTCTGGCAAACTAAGCAGGCAAATAGCATCAAGCAGTAAAGCATTTTTTTTTAATATTATTAGGGCTTGCGCTTGACCACGGGTCGCCTGATGTGATGATAATGCTTTGCAATTGGAGTGTGTGTGTGCGGGTGCGTGAATGTTTACGTACTAAGTGTTAATGCGTGCATGCGTACTTGTGCGTGCGTGTATACGTGCACGCGTGTGGGTGAGTGTTCGTGCCTGTCTGTGTCTGTGTGTTCATCACCTAATCGCAACGGTAACAGATCGGTAACGGTATCTCACCTAGCGGCAAGGCAGCGACGTGCGTGCGCGCGAGGCGGCGCAGCACATGCGGGCGGCGCAGGCGCAGCGCCAGGCCGGGGTCGTCGGCCGAGCTGTAGCCGCCGCGCTGGTGGCAGCGCCACGCCGCGCATCTGCCGCCAGCTTCACCGCCAGACGACAGGAGGTGCAACCTGCACGCATATAATACAACCTATGTGATCGATGTATGGATGTTTGTTACTTACTTACTTTCAGCCATAGCCTATGTTTGGCATGCGGTAAGTATACTTTTAATTCGGACAGTGTTAATAGAACAGAATAGAAACAAATACATCTTGCAAGGACATATATTTTATGTTTGTTATGACGTAATTAGCGATCGGCTCGCCAGTCTTTCCTTCATCAACGACGCGAGCTAGGTCCCTTAATCGCTAGGTTATTATTATATTATATTAAATAATATACTATATTCACTCACATACATACTAAAACGGAAGAGCATTTTAACATAACTTACTGTAAATATGAAAAACTGTCTATCTAATCGTTACATATCAAAGACATATTCTACATCATAAGAATGGATAGAATTTGAAATAGGGGATTAGAATTGCAAATACCAGTGCAGAGTAAACAACATACCTTAAAACTTCGCTAACAGTAGTGGGATCGAGGTGCAGTTTACTGAGAGGTGTGCCGAGGTAGGTTTGTGACCATTTGCTTGCTTTAGTCGCTAGCTCTATTGCTCTGTTTACGTCCATTTCAATGTCTTTATTGTCGCCTGAAAATTTTAATACAAAACTTGAGATGTGTAAAGAGACCCACAGATGCAACAAAAGTACCTTTGAATATCTTTATTTTATAAAAAAAAGTAGAAAGACACAGAAAATAACTGGCTTGCTTTCTTTAAGAGTGAAAGAGATACAGACAGACAGATAAACACGAGCACGCCACATGGCTTACTAGTATAGCAAGGTGTTGCCTCAACTTTTAAGTTAATGTTCTCTACTTTCAATATTGGTATAGAGATGGCTAGAATTAAGTTACGTCTTTCGTATATTTTGCGTTTCATGACATCTGAATAGTGAGAATCACTCACCAGTTGACTCTAAAATGCCATTCTTCTCATTATATTCTTCTGCTTCATCTTCTTGCAAAGAGAAGATTGCTCTGAGAAACATCTGTATTAGATCTGAGAAGACTCCCGCTGACTCCTTTACTGTTAGAGCTTTCCGGAACATCTCCAAGTCCAGGTCATTGGGAAACACATTTTTTGTTTTCAAGACTTCGGTGAAGGTGTGAACAAAGTCCAACACTGCGAGGAGATCTCCAAAATGTTTAGAGTCTATGCCATCCATTAAGACAGGAGTGCCTTGTGGGAGGACCTGAAAAATGTTGCTAAATAAATGTTTGGGTAACATATGCAGTAAAATATCTCTAACAGATTCATAAACTGAGCAGGTTTTTTTGTTGAGTAAACTAAAATTTTACGTGAATAAATACCAACTAACCTACATTTTTATTTTTCTGGGGCCTTGGTGTTGCTATGTATTGTATGTATGTATTTACAAAAGAAAAGTATGTATAAGTAATTTATTCTCCCAACCTTTTAATTTGCTCTGTGGCAAATGCGCAAACCGCGCGAGCCATCAACCAAAAGAAAAAAAAAAAAAAGTAATTTATTCCGTTATCTAGTTGCCATAACACAAGCTTCGGCTTAGCTTGGAACTAGATGGCGCTGTGTATTAAATGACTTGAAAATATTTATTATTTTTTATTTATTTACTAGCTATTGCCCGCGACTCCGTTCGCGTGGACTTTCATATAAACTGTGACCCTCCCTTTCCTCCCTTATAATCCTCAAAAATTGTAGCCTATGTGTTATTCTGATGTATAAGCTATATAGTGGTAAAGTTTCATTCAAATCCATTCAGTAGTTAAAACTACTGAATGGATTTGAATGAAACTTTACGTGACGAAAACGTTACGTGAAAGAGTAACAAACATCCATACATCTATACATCCATACATCCATACATCCATACTTACAAACTTTCGCCTTTATAATAGTAATAGGATATACCTTTTTAACCATCTTTGCTACCTTCCGTTTTACTATATAAAATCAAGGCATTCGCAAGAAGTCACGTTTCTGAATATCGCGATAGTTGCCTATGATGATTACCTCACACTATTATTGTTAAGGTAATGATGTTAATAATAAAAAAAGGTTTAATTTTTGAAGTATAATATGCATCAATACTTAAAAAATTAATAATCATTTACTATCAAATACAATTAATGTTTTTTATTTTTTTTACATAACTATGACCAGTTTCACTATATCATAAATAGTCAACAGGTAAATTACCTTATGGTCTTCGAGCTCAAGATCATCTTTAACCTTATGCCACTCCTTCATGTACGCCATGACTCTGGCAGTTTTCTCTTTCTTCTTAGCCTTCTCCTCTTCCCTCTGCTGCCGAAGCTGTTCTTCTGCTCTTCTCATTTTATCTGCTAGCGCTTGTGCGTTCTTTTTAGCTTCTGGATTCATCGTTTTTGATTTGTTTACTGTAATATATAAATTGTTTATGTAGCTTCCTTAAGGATTATTAAATTTAGGTTGGAATTTATGGAATTAAATAACCAAAATGTGTGTAGCTAACCTTTTCTTATTTGAAATCTATCTTATATACAAAAGTGTGTAGTGTCTGTAATTTATGGTGTTAATAAAATCCATAAACATACAAAGAGTTAAATGAAAGTTATATCTTATTATTATTATTATTATTATCTCACCTTCTGCTTTATCAGTTTTCTTAACAAATTTGTCCATAGATTCTTGCCTGCCTTTCTGTGGACTGATTTTCTTTATAGACTTATTTAATTTACTCGCAGATCCTGGGTTAGATTTTATTTTTGATACCGACGGTGACATGCTCATCTTCAACTTTTTGGATGAAGGGAATTCCGGTGGGTTGCCCGTGAATATTTGATCAAAGTGCACTTTGCTGATATTGTATTTCTCTATTGCGGATGCCTGAAAAATTTAATAATTTTTTTTTTGTTAAGGGAACGTCTTGTGCCTTTCCTCGAGATTTTGACATTAATTTGAGAGAGTGACAGCTAGCATAGTAAGACAAAATTCGACCATAATTTAATTTCATATACAAATATTTATTTTGAAGACATTTATATGTTACCAACTATTTGTTACAGTCTATTTGTGGGAGGGGTCTAACAGAGAATGCTTCGTTAATATTTAACACTTTATTATTTAAAAAAATTTTACTACTAATTATGTATTAAGTAGTATCTTAGTGTGACTCATCAAACATGTTGTGAATTCAAAAAAACATTATAGTGGGTCACATGAAGGGGAGGGGGGAAGTCTTAAATCTTTAAAATTTGAGCTCTAGTAGGCTTGCCAAACATTTGCAAATATGAAAGAAAACTTCATCACCTTAATTGTAATCACAGGGCCCATTTCAACAAACTGTTTCAGGAATAGCCTGTTCTTATCTCTTGTGTAGATGCCCTTACGTCGTCGTATGCGTTCGAACGGTGCTGTGCCGATCTGACCTACAGCTGAGGCATCTGATTCTTCATATTGCTCCAGTTCATAGCAATATGCTGATGGAGGTAGCATTGTCTTTCTGTAATATTATAATTTAAAAGCATTTTAGTAATTTGTTTAAAAATTAAATTTTATCTCATTTGGGTATACAATATTAAGATTTGAAATATGTAGTTTGAATAATTAAAATAAAATCTTTTTTTAAGCATATTTAAATAGCTGTGTAGGATTTTAAATGATTAGCAAATAAGAATAAATTTATGTATTCATTAAGAGAATTCTTCTTGCCGGACAAAAAAAAACACTAAAAAAAAATCTGATAATTTAACTATAAATTTTTGAAAACCAAGCATTTTATTATTTACTTTAGATTGAGTGGTAACTCAGATATTTCATTGTTTTGTACTGAAACAATACTTACATTAAAATTAAGTAGGTACTTATAAGAACATACTTAAGACACACTGATTAGATATTTCTGGTAAGAATTATGTTTCTTGTCAGACTTACATATAATTTGATCTACAATGTTTATTTTTTAATGTCTAAAAAATATTATACTAATTATATTTTTACTATTTCATGGAATACTTTAAGGTATACCAATGAATGACAACTTTAGAAGTTGATGAAACCTTTGCTTTGAACCTTATGATATTTCCAATAGAACTATTTTATAATTCCTAAGTTTTTCATACCAAATTTGCCACAAATTTTTTATTCATATATTTTCCAATGCCTCATTATTATTTATTAAAGATATGAGATATTTCCTTATTTTCCTTAATGGTAATAACAAACTTACGAATCTGGGTGTTGCTTCTGAGCGGTAACCGATAATATGTGAGCTTCTCTCCAAAGATCACCTTCCAGACATGCTTCTACAGTTTCACCAACAAAGAACCTCTCTCTAACAAAGTTAAATACATCCTCTGACATCTCTGCAAATGAGCTCCTCTGAGTTTTGGTAGCAAGAAATAATATTGGTATTCGGAGTTCCATAGGGAAATCCTTGAGTGATCTCCGTGCAGCTTTCTCACTTTCCAAGGCCTCAGAGTACGTCAAGTTATTCTTCCCCGTCATCTCACATGTCCAAACCATCGAGTTAACGAGAATGATCCTCTCACAATACTCCCTAAAAAATTAATAAATAAAACCTTATTAAAATCGCCCAAAATCAAATGCGGCGTTATAAACTTACGAAACATGGTGTCACGCTCGCGTAATTATACAAGAGGCCGCACGGAAACAATGTCAACGGCGTGTTAAAGGCGATATACGCGAACGAATTCGAAAAATGTAGCAAATTGCGCGAAAACAGTCACAAGTAAATAACTCACTCGTAATCTTTAAAAATTTCGTCGGTGATCTCGCAGTGGAAGACCTCATCGTCGTCTCGCAGGTACCCTGACGCCGACGATTTCTCAAAGGCTTTTCTTTTCAACAGAGGCATGTTTAGAGTTCGCGGGTCACAGCGGTGGGAAAACGAATTTCAACGAGATTTCAATAGCACTGCACTTTGGTTCTATTCAACTTTGTACGCCGCATTGATAATTACAATTCACTGAGTTAGCATTCGCGAATAAATAACGTTTATCAAGATTAGAAATGTGAAAATTGTTGCGTGGTTTCAATTGACAAGCCAAAAAACGGCGCGCTAGGCGCTTCAACGCCAGAAACATATGAACCTGGGATACACTCCTTAAAAACCTACTAAGTAGTAGAAATTATTTTTTGTTTTGTTCATTTTGTCAATTCAACAACGGTATAAATTATTTTATTTATATTAAAAACTTTTAAACCCTAACGAAATGAAACACTTTATTACCAATATAAACTTGATTTTTTGAGTCCATCACATAGAAAATTTATTTTAAAAATTCGTATTGTAACTTTTGTAAGCCACCACAAATAACCAAAATTTCAGGGCTGAAATGCAATTCAAAATAAAAGAGTTTGTAAAAACTTTTAAAAATATTTTTTTCTTTGTTACGGCAAAGCCGACTCAGCGAAATTAGTCACATCAATAGTTTACCTCCAGACCTAACAAATATAAGCAATATCTGCAAATTATTAAAACAACACCTATTAAATTATTAAGCATACAACTAAATAAATGTAAAACTGTAAATGTAATGTCTTTAATAAAACAATATGTAACTTTAACCGTCCGAACTGTACGCAATAATTAAGATAAGTACATAATAAGATTCTTATCACTTACACTTACAGACAAAGTGTGAAAACAGTTTTGTGGGGCTCTGTATTAGTTCTCAAGATTATTGTAAAAGCACTTAATAAATAAATAAATAACACTTAAACATTACAAACTTATTTTTGCTCTTTTAATAAAAGCTTCTTATATAGCCATAAGCATTATTTTTTCTAATTCACTATTAAATTTTATAATAATGCGAAGTTTGATTTTGGCACAAATTGTTTATTTTATGTATTGTTCATCCTTAAATTATTATTTTTTCTACTAATAAGAAATATCAATAAATAATGGTAATAAACGAATCTCCGTCAGATTTTAATTTTGACATTCCGTAACCGTAATGACATATGATTAAAAATATGTTTTTGGTATTGTTTTGGTGAATAAAAAGTATAATAATTAAAAATATATCTTTTTAAATATTAGGGTTTGTAATAAGCTTTTTGCTTCTATTATAAGTCTAAATATTATCTGGTTCCAACCATGCCTAAAGAACAATATCGTGAAACGTATGTAGGCAGAAAAATGTGAGTAAGGTTATGTTTACTACATGTATACATTCAGTATGGGAAAAAGTACATAATTTTAATTTGGAAATTATTGTCAAACATTATTAACTTAACAAAATAATGTATTTTTCATTCACGCAGACTAATTTTACGCACGTAATTTTCGTAACTAACAGTTTGAAAATATACTTAGTTTAAAAAATTATTTTATGTTTAATTTTAGTTCCCACGTTACTTTCAATGTGGACAGTGCATCGGATATACAATTGGCTGCGAATATTCAAGTGATAACTAAAAACTTATATGCCCAAGATGGTAACAGAGTGCCAGCTAGCTACGGAGTTTTGGATAGGCGGATGGTTGGTATTTCCATCAAGTTAAAGTCTTCTTCTTATTCAGCGTCATCATTTCTGTAGGTCGGCCAGTAAGCTTCAATACAGACCAGCGAGTAGGTGAGCGACCGCGTGATCTCTTACCATCGACCTGACCAACAACCATTAGCTTCTCAAGGCTATCCAGAGCTTAAAGTTAAAGTAGACATTTAAAAATTTGTACTAATGTTAGTATAGTGTAAAATAAAGCAATGTATTGTGTTTGTTAGGTTTTGTGTAAAACAATATTTTTGTTAAATGCTCTCTTGGAGCCAACCATAATCTTCTGAATATAATTTTTTAAGGAATTATATACATTGCAGTATAGATTCTTATCAAATTTGATTTCTAGAAATATACTGAAATTCAAAAAAACTCAAGTCTTGGAAAATTGTTGTTAGAGTATTGATTACAATTAGACATTATTTATTTATGCCCTATACATATCTAAGATGCTCTTTAGGATGGTCATATTATTACAGAATGCTGAATGAATTACTCGGCTTTGGAAGAGCAGTCATGGTTACGGTTGATCTTATAAACCGTTTTAACATGGGGTAGAAGCGGACAGAGCTCTCCAAGCAATTACATACTATTTCCCTATCTCTCTAACTTGACAGTATAATTAAGTACCACAAGGTCATAGATTCAATACTGATTTCAGGGGACAAATCAAAAAGATGCCAATTGTGAAACTTGTGGTCTTGGGCTTGCTGACTGTGTCGGACATTATGGGTATATCGACCTGGCTTTACCTGTGTTTCATGTTGGTTACTTTAGATCCATCATTACTATATTACAGACAATATGTAAGGTAAATACATTTTAGTGTTCTAATAAAATTTAATCAAAACTTATCATTTATTGCACATATATATATTACGCTAAAACTTCTACAGTAAACTGTTAGAAATATTCAAATGTGGCCTTATTATTACTTATTACTAGATATTTCTTCCAGGCAGCCTAGTTTTGTAAGCCAAGTCTTAAGTTTTTTCTATATTCAAATATTTTTTTGAATTTAAAAATGTCCATTAGAAAGTACACAATCGACTTCGAGCTATTCCTTCCAGTCAATTCTAATTTGATGTTTGTTACATTTTTGTTTCGCATAGAATTGCGCAAAAGTAATGCTGCCAGAGAATCTTAAAAAGACGTACCGACGCAAGTTTATGAACCCCGAAATTTCGTATTTACTAAAAAAAAGTCTCCGAGCTCTCGTCTTAAAGAAAGCAAAAACATGCACGAAATGTCCTCATTGTGAGTCCATTAATGGTGTGGTTAAGAAGAGTTCAGCCGGGATTCTGAAAATAGTTCACGAGAAGTATAGGAATAAGAAGCCATCTGATCCTATAGTGAAGAGAGTGTTGAGTGAGTTCAATGAAGCTAAAGAGGCGAATAAGGAGTTGGCTGCAATAGTTAATAGTGGGAATATTGTGATTGATTTGACTCCACTAGAGGTATGTTTTGGTCTCTCTCTACTTAGTTCGAGTCATATTAAATTAATTTTCTCTACGAGTGTTGATGGGCGGCGATAACTACTCTCTATCAAGTGGCTCGCCTGCTCATATGTTCCCTATGTTATAAAAAATAGTGGTGCTATATTAATACAATAAAAAATACATCTTAGTTCAAACCCCTATTCTTCTTTGTCTTACGTCGTTTTGATATCTAAAATATCTAAACTATCAAATATCTTAAATATCTAAATATTTAAAAATAAACTGTGTCAGTTTAAAAATGATACTTAAACCAAGTAATATTTCAGGTACTAAATCTATTTAGACGTATCCCGGACCAAGACATTCCGCTACTCGGTATGAATGTGAAGAGTTCTCGGCCTGAAGACCTGATCTTGACCAGGCTGCCCGTTCCACCTCTATGCATCAGACCCAGTGTTGCTTCAGATATAAAGGCTGGAACGTGAGTTTTCTTAAATTTTATCAGAATATGTAAAGATGGTGGCTGTAATTTTTCACTTTACTAATACTTTAAAATCTTAAACTTTGAAAATGAAAATAATTTATTCACTTAATTCACATTGTGATTTATGAACGTTAAAACTAAAAATATAGATCAGTACAGACATGTCGTTGCAGTCACACAATCTGCTTTGTCCAATGCATTACGATATCGCAAAAAAATATAAAATCTGTCTGTATAAATCTTTACTTATGTTAACTCTATAATGCTTTTGTATTCAGAAGTTATACTAGGGGCCTTACACTAAAAAAGTGTGTTAAAACTATTTTCGTACTTTAAGAAATATTCTAAAAAAAGGATAGCATAGATTGGTTCAGCTGTTTACGAGTTATGAACTTAGCAACATATTTGAATGCATATCCTTAAATATCAATCATTTAGTCTCTAATGTTTATTGTAACGACCGAAGATGCAGTTCTTATACAAATACCTTTCGCGCGTATTATTATGCACGCAGAAACGAGGACGACCTCACGATGAAGCAGTCAGAGATCCTGCTGATCAACGACGTGATAGCGCGGCACGTGGGCAGCGGTGGTAAGGGCGAGATGGTGCAGGAGGACTGGGACTACCTGCAGCTGCACTGCGCGCTCTACATCAACAGCGAGATGTCCGGCATCCCTCTCTCCATGCAGGTACAGGCACTGACTTGAGAAATGAAAACCACCTCAACTCATTCACTTGAGAAATGAAAATCACTTTAACTCACTCATTTGGGAAATGAAAACCGTCACCCCTAACTCACTTGAGAAATGGAAACCACCTCACCTCTAGTGTGGTTTAAAAGTATTTATATCGTATGCTGTCCTTTAATCAGCCCAAGAAACCTGGTCGTGGTCTGGTGCAACGTCTGAAGGGCAAGCAGGGCAGGTTCCGTGGCAACCTGTCCGGGAAGCGGGTGGACTTCTCCAGTAGGACTGTCATCTCGCCGGATCCGAATTTGCAGATACAGGAGGTATTTGGTTTTCGCAATAAGATTTTTTTCTATTTTTTTATTCATCCCTTTTTATATTTTACCAATTACATATTGTTATTTTTCTTTAAATTGCGTACCCTGTTTTTTTAAGGGGCCATCCATAAAGTACGTCACACGAATTTTAGGACTTTTGAAACCCTACCCCGTCCTTGTCACAGGTTGTCACATTTCTATAACCCCCCCTGATGTGACATCACACATTTTTTAAACATATGTATGTATTTAAAAAGAAATTAAATTATTTACATTTTTCAAAAATATATTAAATTTTTAATTCACATTGACACCCCCATGGCCCTTGTCACACGATGTCACATTTCGGTGATACCCTCCCTCCCCATTAACGTGTGACGTACTTTATGGATGGCCCCTAAAGCAAGAAAAACGCTTATTATAGATATGACTATTTCCAAGGTGGGCGTGCCCGTGCACGTAGCGAAAGTGCTGACGTACCCCGAGCGCGTGTTCCCCGCCAACCTGCAGTGGCTGCGCGCGCTCGTGTGCAACGGGCCCGACGTGCACCCGGGCGCCAACTACGTGCAGCAGCGCGGCCTCAGCCACAAGCGCTTCCTCAAGTACGGCAACCGGGAGAAGATCGCGCAGGAGCTGAAGGTGAGCGTTCATAGTGGGGTTGGGTCGCTACTTGTAGTGGTCCATTTTGGCAATACTGGCAATAAGGGCTTTATTGCACAGATCCTTCATCTTGATCATTTCGCTCTTTGTGGAGCGGTCTGGTCATATTGTTTATAGCGAAACGTTTTAGCTGGTGGCGGACCCAGCTCTTTACACAATCTCCTGCCATCTCATTCTATTGTGCGAAAGTCTGGCGCAATCGGACACGCAGCCACTCATGGCCGACTTCACTTGGTCAGTCCAGTGCATGGGTGATCTGCCGCGTGATTCGGTGCCTTCAACTTTCTCTTAACTAGGCGCTCTAAGGAGTTGTTATGCCGCCTGGAGATATGTCCGAAATATCGCATTATATGGGTTCCTTTATTTAATTTAATTTCAAGCCATTTATTCAGGAAAGAAACATTACATAATTAAAACTTTTATACATCAAATCTACGGTAGCGCGGTCATTCTTCTCCTGTGTGCCTCTTGGCAAAGGCCAAGTACCTCCACTCTCCCTCTTGGCGTGCCACTCTGGGCCATACGGGTTCCTTAATGTAATAAAAATCATTCAATCTGTAAGCCTTCCCTTGAAATAGTTCGTTATTGTAATAATATGGGTGCAACACAGTGCGGAGACATAGTGGAGCGGCACCTGGTGGACGGCGACGTGGTGCTGTTCAACCGGCAGCCCTCGCTCCACAAGCTGTCCATCATGTGCCACCGCGCGCGCGTGCAGCCGCAGAGGACCTTCAGGTATACCACCACCAGACCAAAAATCTAAAACCAAAATATTGACTATAGATTAAAGACTAGAGACTGAAGACTGCAGACTGAAGACTACAGGCTAAAGGATGAAGGCTGAAGACTAAGGACTAAAGACTAAAAAACAAAGACAAATGTACAAAGAATTAGGATCAAAAGTTATTTCGCGTCCTATTCTTCCTTTCATATAAACAAACGTTCAGCAAGTTCAACGTGATTCTTTAAATTGCCATAACTTTTTTATTTATCAACCGATGGACATGAATTAAACACTAAATGTTAATGGAAGATTACCACAATATATCATTGAAAATCACATATAGGATAAGCCGTTTCTGAGATAAGCGTGCACAAACAGACAAACAGACAAAAAATCCAAAAATCATTGTTTGGGTTCTATTGCGTTAATAAAGGTCTCCTATAATATTTTTTCTCATATATCTTCCATGTACAGACAGCGACTCGTTACGTTTTTATTATATGTATAGATTACCGATCCCCCGCGTTTTTACCCGCTCAGTATTTGCTCCCGTGACAACACCATGCACGTGATACATACATATGAACTATTGATACATAATATTCAATTAAACTGCATAATCATCATTGCGAACACAGGGACAGACAGACAGATATCAGCAAGTAACTTATCTATATAGTGAGAGGTTTTTATCTATATAGAGATATTAATTATAAATTTAACTAAACAGGTTTAATGAGTGCGTGTGTACGCCGTACAACGCGGACTTCGACGGCGATGAGATGAACATGCACCTGCCGCAGACCGAGGAGGCCCGGGCCGAGGCGCTTATACTTATGGGGGTGAGATTATTGAAATTAATAAATATTTAATTAGGTCTTTGTTATTCTTCTACTTCAAGTCTTCTTGGTTAAATAGCAGTGCTGCGTTTCAACAATTTTGCTAATGTCTAGTTGTGTGTAGATAAAATAAGTTTCAGGGTCGAGGTTTGATTATAGTACGCGTCACGAAACTTTAGCGCTGAACGAAACCTGCGCAGAATTCAAAAATAAGGTATGGAGGTAGCGGCGCGGCGCGCGGGGCGCGTGGTCATCGGGTGCGCGAGCGTTGATTGGTTGTCCCAGTCGTGGTGTCTTTCTCGCACCAATACGTCAATTACGAGCACGATTCTACCGATGCGCAGCTATTCTCGTCAATCGCTTAACATAAATGACGCGTATTAGACAGAGACATTTCACTGCATTTGACGTATGGTGAGCGGAGGGAGTTGACATATGTCAAATTGTTAAATTTTGACGTAATCTGTCATCGATAGACGTGACAGATACTGTCACGAGTAATCTGTTCGCGGTTAATTCGGTCTACTATCGGTATTACTCACGGGAAAAAATTGTTCCAGAACAAATCGAACCTAGTGACTCCCCGCAACGGGGAGCTCCTCATCGCAGCGACCCAGGACTTCATCACCGGCGGCTACCTCATCACCCAGCGCGACTCGTTCTTCACCCGCGAAGAGGCGCAGCAGCTGGCCGCCTGCCTGCTGGCTGGACCTGATGCCACCATGAGGATAGACATGCCTCCACCAGCTATACTGAAGCCCAGGGTGCTGTGGACTGGGAAGCAGATATTCAGGTACTAATATGGAGTTAAAGGAAGAAAATGGCTGCTGCCTGGGACTGATGCCACCTTGAGGATGGATAATATGTCTCCACTAGCTATGAAATTGGCAAAATGTGACTTAGACTAAAACTTTCATCCATTTATAGTTTGCATGTTAAGAAAAAGTGGTCAAAGTTCGACATTTCCTGACAGTTTTGTGACGTCACAGTTTAAAATCCCACTCCAATCATGTGAGCCAAGCAAGCGACTATAATGTACAATTTAATTATCCAGAAAATATATTTTCAGCATCATAATGAAACCGAACAAGCAATGTAAGGTGAACGCTAACCTCGAGACTAAAGGCAAGAATTACACGAAGGATAAGGATATGTGCATTCAGGATAGCTGTAAGTGACCTATTTATCAATTTATTAAGGAACAAAGTCAATGTGAAATATACCTTTATCCAACTAGGCTACATATAGTAACACTTGAATCGTCATGGTATTACAAAACATTTACCACCGGTTCGGAAGGCAGTTTCTACAGAGAAGAACCGGCAAGAGACTCTGATAGTTGCTCTTTTCGTAAAAACTATTGAATGGATTTTTATGAAGTAATATTATTATTTATTTTTAAATTCCTTTCTACATGTAGTAACATGATACAAACATACAGAAGAGAAATAAAGAAGAATACATAGTCCATATGTAAATGGCGGCCTCTTTCAGGCAATATGTGTTGTATGTTGATCTAATTGTTTTTTCAGATGTAATAATAAGAAATTCGGAATTGCTCTGCGGGTCGATGGACAAGAGTACGTTAGGTTCGGGAACGAAGACTAGTATATTTTATATTTTGCTGAGGGACTGGGGTGAGGAGTACGCCGTTAGGGGGATGTGGAGGTAAGAAGTTAGTAGTAGAAGTATTATTATTCTTATTTTTAGTAATAGTAGTGTTAGTAGAAGTAGTAGTAGGAGGAGATCCTTTCTTAAGTCCTCAACTATTACAATGTAGTGGAGATTCTTGCTTACTAATAAAATATAATTGGTTATCCATCACGATCAAAATTATTTTAAAACTGCGCAACCGAATTTCATGTTGTTTTTTTAATAAATAGAATAATTCATTCGGAGGTTTCATCCCGGAAAAATATTTTTGTAATTTACATATGTAATTTAATCCGTTATCTAGTTGCCATAACCCAAGTTCTGCTTAGCGTGGGACTAGATGGCGCTGTGTATAAATGTAATGAAATATTTTTTTTACGTATATGTGTCTGAACACACGAACATAATTATTTATATACGTGTACGAAGCCAGGGCTGGTCGCTAGTAAATAAATAAAAAGCCAATAAATGCAGGCTAGCGCGCATGGCGTCGTACTACATGATGAACCGCGGCTTCAGCTTCGGCATCGCGGACGTGACGCCGGGCCGCGCGCTCGTGCACGCCAAGAACCTGCTGCTCGAGGCGGGGTGAGATCACAATACTTGCTATTTTTAATTTTTTTTACAGACAGCCAGTCATTTTTTACAATAAATTTGTATATAGTAAAAAAAAAACAAAACAATATTTATGGAAGAGTAAAAATGTTTAAAGGCCGTCACATTAGGAATAAAAAAAAGGATACGTATATTTTTTATTTTTTAAATACATCCAGTTTTTTTTTGTGAAAAAAACACAATATTAATGAAAGAGCACACACCATGCATTCAGAAAACATTTTGAATACCAAATTATTTTTTCCAACAGATACTCGAAATGCGACAGTTACATATTGGAAATGGAGAAGGGTACTCTCCAATGCCAGCCCGGCTGCAGCATGGAGGAGACCCTGGAAGCTGTCATGCTGAGCGAATTGAGCAGCATCAGGTATGGCTGGTACACCAGCTGCTGATATCTTATACACTTTTTATTCATAAAATTATTTTAATTTTGTTAAGTCACTACTTAATTATGTTACTTATTAAGTTACTACTTATTATATATATTGATTTCGCACGCTTATAATGCAAGTATTAAACATAATTCAAGATTTAAAAAATAAAAAGTAATTGTCAATGCGTGGGAATAGTTTAAATATTTTTTTTTATACTAATAAGTACAGAACCCTCGGTAGGCGATTGCGACACGCACTTAGCCAGTTTATTTTATTAACTTGTACTTGTTTATTTAAGTAACTTAATAATAATTTGTTATTGTCAATAATAAAAATTACAGTTAATAGTGATTTTACAATAGGCGACCTTATCACTATTAGTAATTTCTTACAGGCAACCTGTAGTACGGAAAAGCTAATCAATAAATTGTAATTGTAAAAGTTATACAGTGTGTTACACAACAAGTATCCGATCCCAAAATTTCTTACTATATACCGATAGTAGGTCCTATTTTGCTGTAGTTTCGAAAAAATAACATAATTAATTTTGCCGATCAAAAAAAAAAAGAATTAGTTTATTCTTTGCTACTGTAAAATTGCTAAACTTACATGGCAACACCGTCTCGCGTTCACGTGCTCTGCTAGCTCTATAGCTAGAGCCTATGCTCTATAGAGTCTACGAACCGTACGTGAATTGCCAGCATTTGTGAATTTCCGTGAATTTATTTAAAATTTTCACTAGAAACACATAAACTGTAAAACTTTATTGCATTGTTATTTTTAGATGTAAGTTTTTTTATTTTACTACTAGCTGTTGCTCGCGACTTCGTCCCCGTCGGATCTATTTCTATTATTATGTTATAGTGAGTCAATCTTTAAAGATAGACATAATATACTGTCGCGGACTTTTTTTTAGATCATTTAAAGAAGAATAATTCTTTCATACATATTTTTTGGTATCTGGAACCGTTTTCGCAGCGCACGCAAAGGAAGCCCTCAAAGATGAATAATTTTCCCCGTTTTTTCCATATTTTCCATTATATCTTCGCTCCTATTAGTCGCAGCGTGATGTCATGTAGCCTAAAGCCTTCCTCGATAAATGGTCTATTCAATAAAAAAAGAATTTTTCAATTCGAACCAGTAGTTCCTGAGATTAGCGCGTTCAAACAAACAAACAAACAAACAAACAAACAAACTCTTCAGTTGTATATATTAGTATAGATATTGGAAAAAGTTTTTAGATAGAGAATATTACCCTTCAGGGTCGGACACATGTTTTGTACCACATTGTTTAATTTTTATATTTAAAATATTTTTTTTCCTCTTCGTGTAGAGAGTTGGCGGCTAAAGCTTGCTTCAGGGAGTTACACCCTACCAACGCTCCTCTCATCATGGCCCAAAGTGGATCTAAAGGTAATCTCTTCTATAAAGTGGCTATATCGTAATTTTTTTTTTTTGCCTTTATTACCATAAAGGAATATTAACAATTAGACAGATAAAAGAAATTTACCTGTAAGAGGCGGCCTTATCACTTGAAGTGATTTCTTCGAGGCAACCCAGAAATAGAACATTAGTAATACAAGAGAATGTATGTAGAGTTGTAGTCTTATCTGTACGCTAGTAGTACGCTAAACTTGAGACAAATTCGTTCAGTAATTATGTGTGTAAGAGCAGCAAACGCACAAATATAGTCAAAAATTTTCGCGTTTATAATATTACTAGCCGCGCCCCGCGGTTTTACCCGCATTTACGCATGTAATACATGCACATAAACCTTCCTTAAGAATCACCCTAACTATGAAAAAAAACTGCATCAAAATCCGTTGCGTAGTTTTAAAGATCTAAGCATACATAGGGGACACACAGACAGCGATAGCGACTTTTTTATACTATGTAATGACTAAGGTTATTTGTTGTCTGTGTACTGGATTATACATGGATAGAAGTGAAATAGGATGACATGAGTTCTATCCACATTTTCTGCTAAGTTGTGACGTTACTTAACGCGCTACATCTAAGTAGTCCTATGTTCTAAGGTATTATGATTTTTTTATTGTCTAAGAGACGGGCTATTATAATTTTCTCTATCATCACGCATATTTTTTTCGTGAGGGTTTATATTATAAATAAGGCATGTTTCCAGGGTCGAACATTAATATATCTCAGATGATCGCGTGCGTGGGGCAGCAGGCGCTGAACGGCAAGCGCGTGCCCAACGGCTTCGAGGACCGCTCCCTGCCGCACTTCGAGAGGCACTGTGAGTATACATTATTATCTTCAATTGTCATCAATGTCAATGTCAGTGTCAAAGTGACAGCTTGATGTATGTACTATGTAGTATGCGCTTTATACAGGGTGGAAAAGATGTACGACAATTTGGAGGGTGCTTTCTGACAGTGATTTTGAAGATTCTTCTTCGGCGTGTCTCTCTTGACAGAGTGGTCGTGGTCATCCTGACGCCTGTCTCGTGGCATCCTTAACAATTCGCCGCCATTCCTCTCTTACTGCTGTCCTTTTGGAGCATTCATTAATGGGACCACCCACTGCTCTTTTCATCTGGTCCGTCCATCCCATAGGTGATGTATCCCCGTGGTCTGACTCCTTCAACCCTTTTGATTGATTTTGAAGATATGTGTAACTAAAACATTTGGGTTTAAATTCTGTCATTTTTTATACTTTTTCACATCCGCTAAATGTACTAATAATAATACAGTGTACTAATATCGTAGTACAGTTATATATTTTTTATTGATTTTAGTGTTGTCATAAAGCAATAAAATTTAAACTACAGTAATGTATTTTAAACAACTCTCCGCTTGCGGGTCAATGCTCCCGCACTCCTTTATTTTGTCTTTCCTCTATTCTAAAAGTCGGCAACACATTCGTGAAGCACTTAGCTTTGCGATTGTTCACCAGTAGAGGTGGTCCTTTACCACCAAGAGAATTTCCTACTCTGTAGGCTATCCTCACATAGAAAACTACTTCTCTCTACAGCAAAGATCCCAGCAGCCCGTGGCTTCGTAGAGAACAGTTTCTACACCGGCCTAACCCCCACGGAATTCTTCTTCCACACGATGGGGGGGAGGGAAGGTCTCGTAGACACGGCTGTTAAGACCGCCGAGACGGGGTACCTGCAGCGGCGTCTGGTCAAAGTGAGTGATAAGTTTAAAGATATTAGGACATGGATGAACATTGATTCTATTTATTAAAATATTGTTGAGCATAGCGGTTAGGCTGTATTTTAATTGTTTCGTTTATGATACATCAAAAAAGTGTTTTTTTTTATTGAAATTGTTGTATTCGGGTCCCCAGTCGCTGGAGGACCTGGTGCTGCAGTACGACCTGACGGTGCGCAACGCGACGGGCGAGGTGGTGCAGTTCCGCTACGGCAGCGACGGGCTCGACCCCAGCTGCATGGAGGGCCGCGACCGGCCCGTCGACCTGCCGCGCGTGCTGCGCCACGTGCGCG
>JADANM010005263.1:839428-867901 GCA_026213755.1 Eurema hecabe | reverse complement strand
CCACGTGCGCGCGCACTGCGCCGCCAGGTACACGTACACGTACACGTCACACCGCGCCCTCCTCGGGGAGGGGGTAGGTCTCTCGCAAGAGACCGACTGGGTGGGTACCCCCAACAGTGGTGTGCAAATGTCACTAATGGGGCACTGTAACTAGCAAGATTACTGGGCTCATGAATATTAAGATCTTGTAACTCAAAGTGGGGAGTAGGTGTAGTGCACTCCTGTCCGGAGCTCAGTTTTAGAGCAGTGTTCCGGGTAGCACTGCATTGTTTATGGTCTAACATTTCTCTTACCATCAGGAGTGGGTTTAACCCTTTTTACCACATTATAATGTATAAAAAAATTGCTATGAATAATTGAATGAATTGAATAAATCAGGGAGGAGGAGCCTTTGGAAGCCGACCGAATATTGGAAGCGGCTGACGAGACTCTCGCCCTGGACGACTTCAAGACTTGCCCACAAGAGTTTAAAGAAGAGTTAAGGTGAGTAAGGAAGAAACCAAAGCTTTTTTTTAATTCATCTTTATGAATGTTACAAGTCGTTCATCTTTATGAATGTTACAAGTCGATTTGAATTCAATGCTTTGTTAGAAATATCATCAATGGCTACTTAACGTTAGTTTTATGACTCCAACTTTTCAATGTCATGTGAGTAGTTTTCTTATACGTACTTAGATTTGACGACGCCCACATTGTCCCACACGCCCCAACTAGTTTTAACATATACTGTTCCTTTTATAGAACTAAACGACGCCTACTTCAAAAGTTTCCGTATTTAATTTATTCTAGTCAAACTTCACCCTTTTTTTACGGACTATAGTGCATACATGTCTTTAAATGTTATCAAAATGTTTACAGATCGTTTCTGAAGTCTGTATCGGAACGCGTACGCATAGTGCGGGCGCGGTACGCGCGGTGCGGCGCGGCGGCGCTGCAGCTGGAGCGGCTGACGCTGCCGCAGCTGGTGCTGTTCCTGCGCGTGTGCCACGACAAGTACCAGCGCAGCCTCATCGAGCCCGGCACCGCTGTTGGAGCGCTCGCTGCGCAGGTACACACGTACACACCTACACTACTACACAAATACATATCTACACACCTACACAACTACACAAATACATATCTATACTCCTATACAACTACACACATACACACCTACACACATACACAACTACACACATACATATCTACACTCCTACACAACTACACACATACACACCTACACAAATACATATCTACACTCCTACACACCTACACACATACACACCTACACAACTCCACAAATACATATCTATATACCTACACACTTACAAATCACTTTTAATGAAACGAAGGTACTAGTGTGTTGCATGCGGTGTATAGACGGAAAAAATAAATTCAAAAGTTGCAGCACTTTGTGCTATAGTTGTGCGCCGTGCACGTATTTCTCTGTTTCTCTCTCTCTCTCTATCTCTCGTAGAAAGCAAGACAGTTTTTTCGTTACGTCTTTATATTTATTAAAATAAAGTTTTATTACAATTCTCTCACTAATTAACTGAAAGGAATTCATTCTAATCCAGTGTTCCCACTTCTCACGTTTTTATTTTGATGAGCCCCTAATGTAGTTAATACTTTTGCCTTCTATATTGTTTCAATGAAAAAGTATGACAACAAAATCCCAATATATTTTTATTTAGTTAATTTTGAAAGTTGTTATTTCCAGAGTATAGGAGAACCAGGAACTCAAATGACGCTGAAAACCTTCCACTTCGCTGGAGTAGCGTCCATGAACATAACCCAAGGAGTGCCACGAGTTAAGGAGATCATCAACGCATCTAAGAATATCTCCACCCCCATCATCACGGCGGAGCTGATGGACCCCTACGACCAGGAGTTCGCGAGGAGGGTCAAAGGAAGAGTGGAAAAGACTACTTTAGGGGAGGTGGGGGTTTTACTATAGCAATATTTATTTATTTATCCTACACTAGCTGTGCCCGCGACTTCGTCCGCATAGAAAAGTGACTTTGGGCAGCATTTTTGAAAATGCTTAATCCGCGCCAACAAACGTTCAGCAAAATCAACGTGATTCTTTAAATTGCCATAACTTTTTTATTTATCAACCGATTGACATGAATTATACACTAAATGTTAAGTGAAGGTTACCACAATATATCATTGAAAAACCCATCTAGGATAAGTCGTTTCTGAGATTAGCGTGCACAAACAAACAGACAAACAGACAAAAATTCCAAAAATCATTGTTTTGGGTTCTATTGCGTCAATAAAGGTCTCCTATAATATTTTTTCTCATATCTTCCATGTACAGACAGCGACTACGTTACGTTTTTATTATATTTCTCCTATATTACATAATATACCAAAATCAAATATTACAAAAAGTGAAAAAAAAATCAAGTACGTATATGCAAATGGCGGTCTTATCACTATTCAGTGATTTCTTCCAGGCAACCGGAACTTGCATAAACACAAAAGAAAAGAATGGGTAGGCAGAGAAATTTACTGGTTGATATGTCTAGCTTTTACAGTTGGGTAAATACTTATATAAGCTCATTTAAAATTATAAGTGATCTTAGAAACAATTTATTTATAAAGAGGACAAATAATTATATAATTAGGAATTTATAGGATACAAGCAACACCACTTCAATTAAAAATATATTTGGTGCAGACTGTGATATAGTTTCGGAATATATTGTACTTGCGTAAAGTTAAATGTATGTATTAATTAAGAAATAATTTAGCTGAGTCCACACAAGATTCTTTAGTTTGTCGCTAGATGGCGTTATTATAAGTTTATTGATTGTTTTTCAGATAACCACGTACATAGAGGAAGTGTATTTACCCAACGTGTGCTTTTTGCTAATTCGCCTCGATGCGGAACGCATACGGCTGCTGAGCTTAGAAGTTAACGTGCATTCTATTATATACTCGTAAGTATTTTAGGGTATTGAATTTGTAAAGTGTTGGGTTCCATGTTTTATTTCATAGCAGTGTCAACATGTATGTATGTAAATTTTTTTGTGTCGAAATTAGTATTTTTTAAAGAAAGCCTTCCACCGAATAGGATAGTATGGTATATAATATTATGGAAATTTAATTTTACATATAAATGTTATTTTTTTCAATACTTTCACGTTAATTTTATGTATTTATATATTCACACTTTGTAACATTGAACATACTTAAAATTAGTTGTGATATAATATAAGTAACAGGCGACCTTATCACTTAAGAGTGATCTCTTCCCATATTTAATAGAGAGTAAAAATAAAATAACAAAAGTAAATCATACGGCGATATGCAACTTATTCTAAAACACATTGTATAGAAAATAAACTAATTATACATACAAAACATAAAACATACAGGTTAGTTATATAGTAATATATCGATAGGTAATAATTATTAAAGCATAGAAACAAAATAGAGATCTAGTTTTAGTTAATGATGTGAACCTTGATTTAAAACCTAGCCTTTATTTCAATGATTCTTTGGTCCTTCGAGCCGGATTCGTTTAAGTGTCCTTTGACGTTTCTATTGCAGTATATGCACGTCGAAGCTGAAAGTGAAGCCGGGTAATATAGAGGCGGTGTCCGAGTGGGCCATCAAGGTGTACGCGGATGCCGGCAAGCATGGTGGCTGGCTGAACATGGCGCTGCAGCAGCTCGCGAGGCAGTTGCCAGCTGTTACCGTCAAGGGACTTCCCCGGGTGTCGCGCGCTGTCATAGCTTGTGATGATACTGCTGCTAAGCCCAGGTTAGTCAGGTCGTTTGGTAGAGACATGCTGTTAGGATAAGTGGCCTGGTTTTCCTTGGTTATGGCTCTACCTACTAGGAAGTACCCTAGTACCCTAGTCACCCCAGACGACAGCTTCGTGCGTCCACCTAAAGTTGGTAATTTAAGTCGGTATGGCATCATTTTGTGCGAGTCTTTATTTTTTTTTAGATTTCTTAACGTGAGATAGTGGGTAGGGGAAGAGTCTGTAAAGATGCCCGTGAACTATCCGCTGGACACAAAAGGGTTTTAGTCGGCGCAAGATAAATAGTGAATACCCTCCTCCTCGTAAAAAAATATGATATATTAAACTAATGTAAAATATTTTCAGATACAAGCTGTGCGTGGAAGGCGACGGGCTCAGGGACGTGATCGCGACGTACGGCGTCGACGGGACCAAGACCACCTCCAATAATATATTAGAGGTGAGATTTTTATACACATAAGCTTTAATTATACTCACACGATTGCATGATTTGTAATTATCGTTTAAGAGGTATAAGAAATTATATAACTAATTGTGTGTATAGCTATGCTGGGCTATATTGATTATTATGTATTTAAAGTAAGTGTAATATAAGCCTACAACATTAAATGGTTTTAACTGACGTCAGAAATGAAGACGTTTTTTAATCCAACCTTGTGATGGATGATGATGATGATGATGATGAGGAGTGCGCAGGTGTACACGACGCTGGGCATCGAGGCGGCGGTGTCGACGGTGATTAGCGAGATCCAGGCGGTGATGGCCGGCCACGGCATGAGCGTGGACCGGCGCCACGTGGCGCTGCTGGCCGCGCAGATGTGCGCGCGCGGCGAGCTGCTCGGCATCACGCGCCACGGGCTCGCGCGCATGAAGGAGTCCGTGCTCAACCTGGCCAGCGTGAGTGCGCCCCTACTCGCACCCGCCACCCCCCCCGCACCTGCCACCCCTTTACCCCATCAATAAAACATTCTTTTCTTTTTTTATACATTGAAGTAGCATGGTAGAAATCCCACCGTATATACGTATGTACCGTAAGGCCTCTTTGGGATCTGGAGATACAGATTAAAAAAGAAATAGAACATGTTAAATTTAATAATTCATGTACCAGTTCGAGAAGACCGCGGACCACCTGTTCGACGCGGCGTACTACGGGCAGCGGGACAGCATCGAGGGCGTCTCCGAGTGCATCATCCTCGGCGTGCCGGCCGCCATCGGCACGGGGCTGCTGCAGCTGCTGCACCGGCACCCCCCCCCCAGCAGCCCGCCAGCCCCGTGCAGCCGCTGTTCGATCAGCCGGACCTGCATCCGTCTATATGGGAGTGAGGTACTATGCACTAAAACTTGGTAAAACACTGGTGACGTCACCAGTACTCACTTGTCATCAAGTGACGCGCTCCTCTTGTATAAAAAAAAAAAGACTTAGGGATAAAAAATATTTTTTATGACATAGTATAGAGGTAATAAAAAATTGTTCCTTTCTTAGTTAATAAAAAATATAATACACGTATTTTCTGCTTTGTCAAAATAACAAGATTACATATTAAAGTTACGGAGTGGGGGCTGATTACATTAGTCTAATACGTTATTAAAAACACGTATGGGTCGCGTCACGAATGTTTAGCATGGACGAGAATAGCGCTCGTAATTGACGTATTGGTGCGAGAAAGACAACACTATGAGGAACCAATCAACGCTCGCGCACCCGACAATCACGCGCCGTCCCCTCGATACCTTATTTTTGACTTCTGCGCAGGTTACGTTCAGCGCTAAAGATTCGTGACGCTACTTAATCTATTATTTTTCTTTATCTATCTTACATTGTTTTTTGTCACTATCCCAATTATAATATTCGGTACAGCCATGCCGTAAATCTGGATTGGGTTCCGGCATAATACTCCTTTGCCATGAAAAATTGGTAAAAAATAAAGTGGCAATGTTCAAGTACTGTCTAGAACCGCGCTTGCCACCACTGTGACGTCATAATAACTAAAATAATTGTTGCGTGTTTTATAATTTCAACCTTTATGGGGATTAAACCGTGGAAAAATAAATTAGGTCTTATGTAAACTAGTTAAATAAATTAGTTCTTATTTTAGATCTATTTTTCTGTTACACAGATGACGAGACTCAAGATGACAGCTGTCAGATTAGTTTTAGTTAAGACTTAAGAACTGAACATTTAGTCATTGTTAAGTTATGAAATAAAATAAAATATTTTTGAAATTTTGTGTTTCATTTGTCTATACATATAATTAACAATCAGACTTCCCGACACAAATAAACCTATTTCAATTAAATATTTGTTTATTAGTAAATTATATCGATGTCTATTCCTTCTTAAATATTTTAAATGGATCATTTAACTCTCTCGTCTATATAAAAAACTAGTAATTTTAGTAATATCACACTTCTCACGTTGGAGCTTTTTTCAAGCTATTTACAGAAAAATAATTCAATCAAATTATATAGTACTAACTGAATCGTCATTACATAGTAGTACGAGAGCCCACGACCAAAATTTTTGTCTCATTGCAATACGGCCAAAATCGCATCAAATAGATAGATACGATTATCCTGAACTCGAAAATACCAATATCAGACATTTTCCGCGTAGCGTTTGATCGGACCGAATTTTCAAAATAGTCAAAGAATTTTACCGAACTGCATACAGCAATATGTCTGATTTGCAGACTGTAGTTGAATGATATTTTTTAGACGTTAGTGGTGAAGCGCAAATCCGTAAAATCACTTAAAACAATTAAAAATGAGTAAAAAAAAAAGTCTCATAGCAATATGTCTGAAAATCTATTTTATTAGTAAATTTTGGTTATTTGATGTGAACAAAACAATTTTCAGACGGAAATGTGAACGCATTAAATTTTGAGACCGTTTTGAAAATGTTAACAAATTTTACCCATCGGTATCATAGCAATATGTCTGAAAATTGTTGGACATGATAAAATAAGTTGTCCACATGTGCAAAATTTATATCAGACAAATTAAGTGTAGCACCTTCTCTATCAGATAACTTTTCGGCACACTTAAAGTGTCTGAAAACAGGTTTTTGGTAATCATGGCAGCAATACGAAAAGTTGAAAAAAAAATTATCCGTATTGCTATGATACAGGTCGGCTAAATATGTTGACATTTTCAAAAATGCGCTCAGGCTATATGCTACGCGCAAAATGTCTGAAAACAAACTTTTTCGTAAAACAATTATAAAATCTATGTACATTTTCACTATCAGACTGCTATAATACCGACTGTCTTTTTTATTTGAAACAGCAGAAATGGCCTCCCACGCAGTTTCACGCAGCTACACTTTCGACCATTACTACACACCTAGTCGGGTTCAGAATCATACAATCTAACGATTTTATAGGGTTTTTGCCGTATTGATATAAGACATGGTTTTGGTCGTGGGCTCTCGTACTATAGTATAAAACAAAGCCGCTATCGCTGTCTGTTTGTCCCCATGTATGCTTAGATCTTTAAAACTACGTAACGGATTTTGACGCAGTTTTTTTAATAGATAGAGTGATTCTTAAGGAAGGTTTAAATGTATAAAACATGCGTAATATAGTAGGGAAAGACTGATAAATTTAGAGTGATGTCGTAAATAAGAACATTTTTTCCGCTTATATTGCAAACGCTGGCTAAACCCTACGAGATAGACCAAAATACTATACTACAATATTGTCCAACTTAAAAAGTTCTACAAAAAAGTCCGCGATGGCATATGTCATCTCGTAGGGATAACCCACCATAACCATTTTTAATCCTTTACTAATTTTTAAATTTACAAGGTCGTTTACGAAGTGATTTTAAACTATACAGCATTAATCCTTATCAAATTAGTAGTACCTTAAATAAATGGTGCATTTAATATAAATCAACATGCTTTTTACAGCATGTAATTTAAGGGAATAGTTCCGAAGATATTACAAATTTAAAATGCAGGGATGTAGTTGTTGCGGCCGGCCGGGGGTCAGGTTGACAAAAAAGCTGTGAACGTTGTGTATGAGGACATTCAGTAGTTGCACCCGTGCGAAGCAGGGGCGCGTCGCCAGTTTTGAATATAATAAAAAATTACATATTTTATTGGAGTAATGAAAGGATTCGCTATATTGTGTAAAATGGTATTGTATATTGTGTCAGACAAATATTATTGAAGGCACTGATGGGATTAAACTATACCAATATAAAAGGAAGTTTGTGTGTTTGTTAAATTGTAAGGGGTAACCTCGGGATCCATTGAACCGATTTAAAATTTATTAATTTACATTATTGCTGAGTGTCTTATGGTATATAAAAAAAGGTCCGCTAGTATTAAAATAAAAGCACGTTAAACGACAAACTTATTTAATAAATTAATTATCACTAAATGCAATTATCGAACACTAAATGCAGTCTAACAATACAGACACAGGTACATGGAGTTTATGCGGCCATTGCTCTATCTAGATCAGACTGATGTTCATAGTACTTCGTCCACCTCTCACTGACCTTCCACAACCATAACCCTAGGTCATAATCTTGAGCCTTCTCTGAGAAACTTGCAGGTTTCATATCACTGAAATATTTGAAACAGGACATTTATTGATTAAGGATCACCAGAAATTGCTTAACCAAAAACATACAACAAAAAACAACAATATTTACATAAGAGTAACGATTTTTAAAGGCTTCAATCATATGAGTAAGTACGAGAGACATGTAAGTTTGATTAGAAATTACAGAAGTTTAAGACATATTTTTAACACATATATACGTTTTGATAGTGCAAATCGTACTAAAATAATTTTTGTAAGTAATTATTTACATGTCTTTTATTACATTATAGTTGAAAATAAATAAATATAGAATCTAAGTAAGCTGTTTCTTGCAGGCAGTTTTTTGTAAAGGATAAAATACAATTTGATTAAATTAAATTAGTGATTCAACAATAAAGACATTTAATGGACTAGCTTCAAACGAAAAAAAATGTCTGTATAGTACGCGTCATTTATGTTTAGCGATTGACGAGAATAGCTGCGCATCGGTAGAATCGCGCTCGTAATTGACGTATTGGAGCTCAAAGACAACATGACTGGGACAACCAATCAACGCTCGCGCACCCGAAGATCACACGCCCCGCGCGCCGCGCCCTTACCTAGATACCTTATTTTTGACTTCTGCGCAGGTTTCGTTCAGCGCTAAAGATTCGTGACGCGTACTATACCTAGGAATTAATTTTTTAAAGGATATTACAATAAAACGCGCGACTTACACAAAATAGTCTCCCTTGCAACTCTGAAGCTGCGGTTCCAGTGCAGCATGAAGGATGGTCTGCGCAGCCACCCTGGGCTTCTTCATCACGGGCCAGAATATTGGGTACACGAAGAACCTGGTGATGCTCTTCCTCATCGCCAAATGTCTCGTTAACTCGGTGTCTGAGAAGCCAGGGTCTACGGCCATCACGGCTACGTCTGTTTCTATGGGAGACAAGGTTATGTTAGCGTGTTAAAAGTCTAGAAGAAGTCATCACGGGAGAACATATAGGCAGTTTTTACAGAGAAATACCGTTAAGAAATTGTGGTAGTTGTTTTTAAGCAATGAGTTCAATTCCAAATCAATTTCACATACATAAGACTATACAATATTGTCTATGTATCTATCTAGGTACGGGGTGTATACATTCAAGATATTGATGTATTTACTAATATTACAAGATAAAGTAAAAAAACTAAAACCCAACTACGACAAAAAACGACGCTGAAAAAGTATAAAAGTACCCCATGAATACAGGTAAAGTCACAAGCAAATGCTAGTAATATATATATATTCGAAATGTACAAGTGAAGCGCTTTAAAATGACCAAACACGGCATATCTAGCTTAACTTTATTTTTTTACTCTGTATATTTTGTCCGCTAGAGGGCGCCACATTGAATTTGGTGAAAATCTATATAGCCTATAACCAGCGGACAATTAAGACGCTTCTAATGATATGTCATTTGTCGAATTCTGATTAGTGGTTTAGAAGTTACGAGGGAACAGATGAACATACATACATACATACATACATACATACATAGCCTGTCAAAATCATAACCCTCCTTTGGCTTTGCCGTAGTCGGGTAATAAATGAGAAAGTAACTCTGTCTGTCTGTATGTCTTTCCATCACGCTAAAACTACTGAAAAAATTATAACGAAATTTGGTAATTGCACTTTTTATACTAAAAATGTACAATTTTAAATATAAAAAATAAATAATTAATAATAAATAAATATTTTCAGGACATTTATACACAGCGCTTTCTAGTTCCAAGCTAAGCCGAAGCGTGTGTTATGGCAACTAGATAACGGAATAAATTACATATACATACTTTTCTTTTGTAAATACATACATGCAATACCGGGGGTAGGTCTCTTTCGCAGGAGACTGACTGGGTGGGTACCCCCACAGTGCCAGACATTCTACCGCCTGAACAGTGACGTGAAAATGTCACTGTGCTCCGGTCTGAAGGGCACTGTAGCCAGCGTAATTACTGGGCCAATGAGTCTCAACATCTGATGACTCAAAGTGGGGAGCGTCGGTGTAGTGCACCCGCCCGGAGTTTGGCTTTATAGCAAAGTTCCGGGTAGCACTGCATTGGCTATGGGCTGGCGGTACTCTTACCATCAGGAGTGCGTCCAGCTCGTCTCCTCTCTTTATATTATATAAAATAAAAAAAAAAAACATAGCAACACCCAGACCCCAGAAAAATACAAATGTAAATTACAAATATATTTTTCCAGTGTGGGAATCGAACCCACGTTCCTTCACGCAGAAAGCAGTTGTGTTACCACTGCGCCAGGCGGTCGTCAACAAAAAACTCAACTAATATAATATTTATATATGAAAAGGTCACCGTCGTGCGAACGTTAAGAAATATCAGTCTAAGGGATTTTGTCGACAACGTATTCTTTTAATGTATAATACGACTTCTTAATCAGACATTTTTAACAAGGCTTCTAAACTTGGAATAAGTTCTGACTTATTAAGGATCTGTCCTTAATGCTCTTAGCAAGCTTAGAAGCCCCATGAAAGAGTTTCTTGAAACTCTTTAAGCTCTTACCCAGCATCCTCCTCCCCAATTCCCTGGCGAACAGCGCGTTGGCCAACTTGCTCTGGTTATAGGCTGCTGTGGCGTCGTATTTCTGGCTGAAGTTCAAATCTTCCTTGTTGATGTCACCTCGTGTGTGAGCCACGCACGTCACCACTACAACTCGACTGGGAACTGACGCCTGAAATATTAATACTAATATTTAAATGTTTTAATGTCTGTATGGCTATTACGTCTGAGCCACGGGACCATTTCAATTGCGCTAAAGATATAGGATTACTTTATTCCTAAATAATTCTATTTTAATTTCTTACCTTCAGCGTGTCCATAAGCAGTTGTGTCAGCAGAAAGTGTCCCATGTGGTTGACTCCTAACTGCTTTTCGAAGCCGTCTCGCGTCACGCGCTGGTTCGCGGGAGGTTCCATCACCGCTGCGTTGTTGACTAGTACATGCACGTGGGGTTCTTCGGATTTGAACCTATATTTAACATGATATATTAACACCTAATTCGTAGAACATTAAAACTTTCGACGGCCACGAAGCAAAATGCAAGGCACTGATGCCTATGGAAAATCAGATAAAACATTGTCTTTTTAACTAGGAAAACGAAAGAATGATTTTACCTTAAGGATAATAGTACATCTGTAGATATTTACTCCTTTCACATATAAATAATAATTAAACATAGAAGAACGTCTGTCTTTAAGTAACGTAACAATAGTCAGAGATCCCTAACTCAAGTAGGTACATTTAAAAATAGAAAGGACAAAAGGTTTCAAATCGCTGCACCTAAAGTCAAAAGCATGTATAGGTCGCGTTACGAATCTTTAACGCTGAACGAAACCTGCGTAGCAGTCAAAAATAAGGTATCGAGGTAACGGCGCGGCGCGCGCGACGCGTGATCGTCGGGTGCGCGAGCGTTGATTGGTTGTCCCAGTCGTGTTGTCTTTCTCGCACCAATACGTCAATTACGAGCGCGATTCCACCGATGCGCAGCTATTCTCGTCTAGCGCTAAACATAAATGACGCAACCTATACCCACCTTTCAACAAACTTCCTAACAGACGCGGTATCGGCGAGGTCACACGGCCGGCAGTACACGTATTTATTGCCGGTCTCCAGTACGATGTTCTTGCGTACCTCTTCACATTTCGTCATATCACTGCACGCCATGAACACCTGGAAAGAGAGAACCGACCTTGTAATATGGCTGGATCTTCGAATCTTGTTTAGCCGTGACCCATGAGCCACTTGGAGTCAAGAAGGTTGTTCTCTTAAATATTAATAAGACATTTCATAACTTGGATAGAATATGGGCTGAACAAATGGTGAAATTATAAACCTTTGCGTCGTTAAGAATCTCTTCTTAACGATACTCTAACGGTCTCCCGTTAGAGTGATGGGGCTGCCATGACTTTCAGGCTAGACGCCCTACAAAAAGAGATAAGTTTTCTAGCGATTATACAATGACGAAGATTTGCTTACCATCTAGTGAATTTCCTGTTTCTTGCTATATTGTAAAACTCTAGGTTTGTTATTTTAGTCTGTCTTACGTACGTACCTTAGCGCCGCGGTTAGCGAATTCCCACGTAGCTTCTTTGCCGATGCCGTTGGTCGCTCCAGTAACGATGACCGTCTTGCCGTCCGCTGAGACATCTTTTTGGTATGCCTTGCCACCGTACATATCCCTGGTATAGAAGAAGTTATAAAGTCATGAAGTAGAGTAAGTTTAACTTTGTTTTAAGTCAGGTACTCAGGTATATCAGACTTTTATCGACTTTCGAAATCAGACTATTAGTTTAGAGGTAAAAGCTTAATACACAGACAGCCCGGCAGACCGATGTAAAGACAAGTGAGGAAGACCATCAGACCACCTGAGTACTGAATTTCATTACAATCGGTTTAGAAGTTTTGGCGTTACTTCCGCGTTTATAATAATATGGATTGTCATTGGCACTTTCAGCATTACGTTGTCTGTGAACTTGATGATACACGTTATGACACGTTACGACCACCCGTAAATGACCATTTACGGGTGGTCTTTTAAGAAAACTAACTTGAACAAGCTGATTAAGCCCGCGCTAGCCGCCACCCCCGTTATGATCGTCACTGGAAGATTTGGAATCCACATTCTGAAACAATACCAATATAACACTAATTAATTACATACATGGTAAGCTATTATATACTACTAGCCGCTCCCCGCGGTTTTACCCGGGTACTTCCCGTTCCCGGGGCAATACCGGGATAAAAAGTATCCTATTTTTAAGTCCAGGGCATCATCTATCTACAGACCAAATTTCAACTAAATCGGTCCAGCCGTTTTGCCGTGAAAGAAAGACAAACCTACAGACACACTTCTCCATTTATATAAATGGTGTAGATAATATCATATATGGAAATTTGTCAGGATAAATTTATATATGGATAGGGGCTATTCTCACATTAAAAGCTCCTGAATTGAATAAGCTAAAGTTTGGCATGTTTGGTAGATCCGGCTCGAAGGACCATATCGTCCTTGATTGACGTGCTTTGAATATTGTAATGAAACAATTTCTTGATGATAATCTAGATGTTTAATAGTAATAAGATCCTTGATGTAATCTTTGTGATGATTTGATAGCACGTGCAATCGGCTCGATAAACCAACGCGAGCTACTAATTGTTTTATTTAGTCTTCAAGGGTTTTCGTGGTGTTCAACCGTGTAGTTAATACTAAATTCATCAATAATAGTTCCCGGCAGCCAACTAGGTGGCGCTGTACGGTTCTTAATCGCGCTTATAATATTTTTTGTATATAGTATATTAGCCCACCGATTCTAAGGTCATTAGCTTCCAATAAATACCCAATCCATATATCGTGGTTTGATTTTGGATCCTCAAACACGTGGTGTTTATTTAAATTACGATTATGGTCCTGTGTCTGTCGAGTTTAGCTCTATTATTTATTTTTTTATATTTATTGAGTACAACCACATCATACATAATTAAATAAACACAAACAATTACTTTAGGTAACAATTATCTATTATGCAGGACAAAAATGGTGTACATAATTTAGGCCGAAAACATATTTTAAGACTTTATATAATAATAAATATTAATTAATTGAAAGGATTTTTTTTGAGGCTAAAAGAAACATAAAATAAGGATTAAGAACCTGTTTATTCTATGAATTTCGAAGTAGTGTTTGAAGTATTTATTATATTCTATTGTAGATCTAGTTGCAATAGATACATATAATGTTACATAACTCATCAACGTCTCGACTAATTTTGCTAATTCGGTTTTTTTTTAATTTTCGTTGAAGGCCAAGGATAGTTTTTACTGTTAGTACAAATCCAATATATAATGCATATAGGTATTTACGTATAGGTCGCGTCATTTAAGTTTAGCGCTGGACGAGAACAGCTGCGCATCGGTAGAATCGCGCTCGTAATTGACGTATTGGTGCAAGAGACAACACGACTGGGACAACCAATCAACGCTCGCGCGCCCGACGATCACGCGCCCCGCCGTTACCTCGATACCTTAATTTTGATTTCTGCGCAGGTTTCGTTCAGCGCTAAAGATTCGTGACGCGTACTATACCCTCAATGTGTTGGGACAAAACTTTTATAGGTACTTCTAGAAAAGGGATTTCGCAATAAAACTTCGACAAATATTTTAACATATTTATATTTCGTTTTATGTTTACAGTTTCTTTATGGTTTCAGTGATGTTAATTACAGTGCTCTATAGTCATTTATATGATTTTATTAAAACAGCTAGTTAGTGAAATGTGTGAAAATACTTGACTAATGCTGGAATACTGAAATGCAACTTAAATTTAAGTACAACTTAAGCCGGGCTGATTTGACAGTTCGCCACACAAATCTGTCAAAATTACGAGTCTTAAGGGGAGCTTAAATTTAATTTGCGTATGAGTATTTGGACGTAAAAATTATTCCTGGAAGCGACATTTCAAGTTAGGTATTCGGCATATTAGATTTTTACACTTCGTTTTTTAAGCACGTAAGTTGAATCTAAATGATGCCTGCAGATGTTTTGACGTTGCGGGACTTTGGAGAGTACGTGTACTCGTACGTCTCGGCTAAGGCGATTCACAGTTTAAATTTGTCCCTTGGGAATTTCCCCACTATTTAAGATGTGATATTGTATCCACGCGAGTCTTATCCGATGCGGTAAATTGGAATATGGGAATTTGGTAGGTAGAAGACATTAATGTCGTTTACCATACAATTTTAATAATATGAGTTATGAGTTTAATGTCACAAAACTACCCTCATGAAATTTCGGGCTCTACGACGGAACACAACATCATACATAGGTAAATTCCTGGTTGCTTAGAAGCCAAAAGAATTGAAGAAAGGATAAATGTAAGAATTGCAACCAATTGTAAGTTGCCATGGTAATAAACATGTAAAAAATGTACTCAAAAAATGACTCGTGTCCTATATTTGGAAAAAACGTTACTTTGTTTTTAAAATATGTCGTCCATTTCAATCGTATAATCACATATTTCAATACTAGTTTTATCAGTCCTTTAAGAAGAAATGATTGAACTGGGCATATGAGTCGTTAGAGCAGCTCCCAATTTTGTAATGTTACTGAAAAGTTGTTTTTTAATACCTCGATTTAAAAGCGCTACTTTGTTAATTTAACTTTAATTTTACCAAAACAGCAATGGTATAAAATCTGACGTGTCCTTTTAGAGCCAAATCAGCCCATCCTAATATATATCTTGCAGTATCGCGAATGTGATGCCGGCTTTTCAATGATAAAAAAAACATTAAGATACAATTACTTACTAATAACTGCTCTCTTTCATATACACCCAGTATCAATACAGATAATGTATTTATGAAAAAAAAATCTTACGCAAGGAGGGTACTTTTAAAATTTTATACAGATACTAAGGACTATTGCGGTTTAGGAAGATTCGGCATAAAACTATAACAGCGAAAAAACGTACAAACTTACATATAAGTAACAAATCTTTGAAAAAGCTTAACTTATATCTATTTATATTTTGTACAATGATCGGCAAGAAAGCTTGTAACATTAACATAATATATTTAACTATAAACATTTAATACCTTTTGTATCAGATCATTCATTGTGCAATGAGTAAATGAAACCTTTAGTAAAATCACAATAAGTTTATATTCTTTCTAGACAAGATGGAGGCAAGGGAAGGAAGTAGAAAAAGATGGCATAACCTGTTAGAAAGAGTCGGAGATACCTTTTCCAAAAGGCATGAATTTTGAACATTTCTTGAAAACAATATTATTTTATTAAGAGACAGGTTTAGTTTTATTATTCCTATAAATATTTTTGATTATTTATAAAACTATGCGTATCACACGTGCTTCACTAGGTAAGTGCACAATTCATGTAACATCTTGCAAACTTAAATAAGAATTGCAATCTGATGAAGGTTGAAATTCGTATCAATAATTATATGTACGTAAATTGGACAAAAGAAGCAATAAACAACTTAACAGGGTATAGCACGCGTCATTTATGTTTAGCGCTGGACGAGAATAGCTGCGCATCGGTAGAATCGCGCTCGTAGTTGACGTATTGGTGCGAGAAAGACAACACGACTGGGATGACCAATCAACGCTTGCGCGCCCCGCGCCTTTACCTCGATACCTTATTTTTGACTTCTGCGCTGGTTTCGTTCAGCGCTAAAGATTCGTGACGCGTACTATATATAGATTTAAAATCTACGAAAGCGCGGCAAATATTGAGTTCTTGTTGATTAATAATTTGTTGCTGTTAATTTTGCTGTTCCGTCCCGTTCTATTTTGACAGATATAACGTCTATTCTCTTTGCCTATACTTTGCAAAGGTTAATAACAAAATGTCTTCAATACTGAACATTATACTATTATAGGACCAAACATGAACGATGATTGTTACGAATTGAATACTGTATATAAAACGTTTTATTTTATAACAGGCCCCGCCATTATTCAATACTTAAGTTACAATTTCGTTGGATACCATCTATCCTTAGTAAAATTGAAAAGAAGTTACATAATTGCTCCCTTAGTTAGTTAATACCTACGAGATATAAGTATCTACTAGTGATTAGACCTTAAGCTTGAAAAAGTTAAAATATATTTCAAAGACTTCGCGAATATTTTTTTACGCCAAATATTTATGATGTTTATTTCCTTCAAGTAATTCTTGTCTAATTTTTTAAATACATTTAATTATATATTTTTACTCCTTCAAGCTATTTCAGATCAAATGTGTAAAATCACTAATGTCTACATCTAAATTGAAAATGGTGTTCCGAGTGTTTATAATAAGGATTAATTTTGTATCAAAAATTCTAAGTGCCAATTATGTTTAGGTAATCAATTAAATACATGTAATGTAAGATTTTTTGTAAATTATACAATTAAAAATCTAAACCAAAGAATTTACATTAGAAGTACTTCTAATATTTTCACAAAAAAATTGAATTTATAATTTGAAATTGAAATTATAAATTTACCATAGTAATTTTTCATATTGACATAAAAAAAAAAAATATATTATTTATATATATGACCTAAAGTTGTGTGTGTGTTATACAATTACTATAAAATCATTCTTATATTAACCTCATTTATTGTTTTCACATCTATTTCATTATATTTAGAAATAAAATATTTTACATTTATTTTTGCATTAAATAGTGCATTACAAAAGGATGTGACACCTAAATAGGATCTAATTTAAATATCTAATAAAGCGTAGGTTATTATTGTTTTATAGATATCTAGCTCAAATTCATATATCAATTTGAGAATGAGGTTCAAACTCATGTTCAAATATTATTATTGAAAAGGATAAACGGAAGAAATCAATGCAGATAAAACTATTACCTCTTTCTCTATAGTTACCTGATATATATACATAAAATTTAATGTATATTATATTGCTTATTGTTATAATAATATTTGTACATGTTGACATATTAATTGGTGATGTTTAGACAAAATCTAGCAGCCCTTGAAACGTTCTAAACGCAAGGATTTGCTTAGCTAAGCGTATAATAGATATGGTTCTTGACTAGTTCTAACACAGATTGTTTGCGGAGATTAACTTGGTTTCTCACTAAGGTTTGTGGTGCTTTTCGATTTTGAAGATTCCTGTGACGGCAAGGGTCTGGCTATCCCTACTCGAACAATTCCTCTAGGCGCCCCCTTCAACGCCTGAACTGCTTGGTCCAAAGTTGCATTCTTAATACTGATTCCATTCACTGACATTACTCTATCACCTGGTGATATCTCACCGTTCTTCTCCGCTGCCCCACCGGGCACTAGACTCCTTACAACTATCACTGTACCATTTGGATCTGTAGGGTCCTGGTAGTCAAGTATAGAAAAACCAAGGCCTTGATCACCTTTAAATAATTCAATTATATCTTCCTTACTCTGCCACATGGCTAAACCAGAGACACACTCAAGTGATTTAGACTTTTTAGATAACCCTGACTGGTTTGTTAGTGTTGCAGTACTTGAGGTGTTGATGGAAGTGTCGGATTGTGCTTTAACAATAGTGGTGAGGTTGTTAAGGCTTCCGGAGATTATTTTTCTAGCTTCAAAACCTTCTCTATCTTGAGCCAAGTTTATAACAGGTCTTGGTCCACCATCTGTGTTGCTTCGCGCACAAACTAACCGAACTCGGTTTGGTAGCTGTTTCAATATATTAACAACTTCTGTATGAGTTAGACCATGCAACCTGTACTCATTGGCTTCTAGTAATTCATCACCAGCCAGGAAAGTACCTTGCTGCCCAACAGGTCCTTCTGGAAGAACTGATCGGATATAATGGTGAGGCCTCACTTCCAGTCCACCTTCTACATCCACTGTTCCTTCTAAACTTATACCTAACCCCGAGAGCTTACTAACTTCAGCTATTAATATTTCTTTTTCTGGTCCAATTTCAGTTTCCCACCGTTTCTTTATTTCTTCTGAATCAACACTGAGTATTTCATTAAGTCTTCTATCTAACTCTTCCTGTGAAGGCTCTTGGATGTCTGCAACTTCTAAAACACTTGAGTCTATAGTTGTGTTGGATTCTGGCTCTGGTTCTATTTCGGTTACACTATTTTCAGCTTGGGAAGGCACTGGGAACCAGGTAAGGGTTGTAGCGGATGGTGTGGGTGATGCTGGACGCTCCTCATTAAATATTGCTAGCTGAAGGTGCTCAAACTTTGGACCCCTTAAGTACCTCTCTAAAACAAGATGAACAGATATCCCTGTATTTCTTAATATTTCTACAGCTTGGGGATTGCTTTTGTCAGTAAGAGAAATACCATCAACTTCAATTATTCTATCATTCAGTTTTATTTTACCACTTTGTTCAGCACTGCTGCCTTCAATAATACTCTTTACAAATATTCCGGATAATTCTTCTTTTTCACAAACATAGCCTGCGACAGTTATCCCCAAACCGTACACATTTTTATTTAAATCGACATTAACCAATTCAACTTCGGGTAAAACAGGTAGTTCTACAGGCTCTGTAATAGTAATGGCTGGAGACACTGCATCAACTATGATTGGATGTTCTAAAATTTGTTGAGCATTCTCACCAATAATACTGACTGCGGTTAAAATGTTTTCTACCTCTCCATTTTGGCCATGTATGTATTCACCATAGCACTGGGATAAGTCATACACTGCACTATAACCAGTTTCGATTAGATGACGATCTAACAGCTCAGGGTCAGCGAGCAATTTGGTCGGGACGAGTGCTGTGCCAGGAATGGGCGCTCGCAACGCAGTGGCTGGGTCAGCGGGTCTGGCAACCAGAAGGCGCACCGTAGGACCAGCCTGACGCAGTACAGCGGCCACTTGCTCCGACGTGAACCCTCGTAAATTCACAGAACCGACTTGTAATACATGATCACCACTTTGCAACCGACCGTCCTTATCCGCGATGCCTCCGGGTAGCACGTATTTTATAACGACACCGGTGCTTCTTCCACCGACTAAATTGAAGCCAAGACCGTTCCCATCATTTGTTAGCTCGACCACTTCAACCTGCGCCCACTCCGTGCTCAGAACCATCGTCTTCTTGACCATCGGGAACCTTTCAATGTTACGTTACGCAAACGACGAGGTTATAACTTTGCGTCACCCACATCGCGGATATCCGACGAATATATCAGCTCTTAAATATTCAAATGTATATAAAATACGTTACTGCGCGCCACTTAAATGAGAATTTAATAAAACATTTAATAAAAAAATGACATTTACATACTTGCTGAAACGGAGACAGCGAGAATGTAGCCAGCTCCCGGTTGTTGCAGACACTAAATAAAACAAATTTTCAAATGGCAAGCGATTTAAGTTCCAGTTTTAGTTCTAGTAATATGAAACGGTATTACATGTACTAATTTTTAGATAATGTCCTTATTTCTATATTGATACATATCAATGTTTATTATTTATTTAAATAACCTAAAATAATTTTACAAATGTATTGTTTATAAATGTAGTTTATAGAAAAAGCCACAAGATGGCGCTCATATTATATTTCTTTTAAGCAGAAGATCGACAGATGACGCTTTAATAAATTAAGAAATGATGAAAAGATTGTAGATGTCACTATCATATTTTCGAATCACTAGCTAAGACAGCAATCATTGACTTGGGCTCTACTGTGAAGTAGTCATTTGTCCGTAAAACGCTTATTTAACATTTGAACTCATCGATATATTATTATTTCTTGAAGATAATATTCGATCAATTTAATATAAGACTTGGTGCCAAGTAAAACAATACCTCATTGTTTATTTCTTTAAATCTATATTGTATGGGTTCTTCAATATTATAAAATTACTTTTAAATAATTTCTATTTAGCAATTTTTTATTTGAAGTCTTATTTTTGTTCAAAAATATTTTATTACAGTTAAATTATATTGCTTGTCTGTTTGACATATATTTATAAGTCTTGCAACTTAATGAAGAAAAAAATATTATTTCTTTACGTACCAGCGTAATATAATAATTCAACACTCCTTTGTTTATATAAGAACCACTGCTCATTTCAGAGATAGGATAGGAACCAACAAACAAACACTTTTGGGTAATATATAAATACTTATAAGAAGATACCTAGCCTTTTTGCGCTGTTTATGCACTTATAATTAATTATTTATTTAATTATAAATGCTGACACTTAGTGATATAAGTAGTTAGATATAGCAAAAGAGTCTTTTGCTTCTTATTTTCAAGCTTTTATAGGAAGTACAGTGAAACACCATGATGGAAAAGCATAATTTATTTAATATACACATATCTACATTTACAATTCATAGCAACAGTGGCTGTATTGTCACTCACATTGTATAAAACAATAAAATATTTAATGGATATATCATAGAACAGCAAATGAACCGAAAAAGTGTACACAGCAGCGGCAGCACATACAAAGTTAATTAAAGATAAAGATCGGTCACCAATCACCTAAAGGCATGAAAGAGGTTGTACTGGAAGTAGTTGCTGGCAGTTTCGCGCCAAACCCCGGTTGCGCCTGTGTGCAGATCCTATGAAGCGCCCCTTTTTTAACGAATAATATAATATTGAGAGACTTTTTAAATAAGCTAAATATATTATGTTTTGTTGTTCACGAGGTCTTGGTTCCGCCTATACACTCTACTACAAAAAAAAACAATAATTTAGGTAACAAAAATAATTTCGGTGGCAGTGGCGGCGCGGCGCCCCCATTGCCTTGGCGCCTGTGTGCACCGCACACTTCGCACTTCGCACGGCGCGGCCCTGGATTTGCTGGTGGATGGTTAGCTCGGTAATGAATAATGCGGCGGTTTTGGTTTTATGGTTTAATGGTTATAGGTACGCGCCGTATGGTTGTAGGACGCATACTAAATAAATTTCTAAAATTACTTAACTTACTCCTTATATAAAATACACACATAAAACAAGGTAAGACGGACGTCTTGAAGACGCTTAAACATCCTAATTAGGACAAATTAGGATGTTGTAGCGTCTCAAAAATTGCGCTTAGGTACAGATAACATTACCTATACCTATTAAATGTTATATCATTGGTATAAAGTAAAAACGCTTTCTCTTAATTAAGTCTTTTACCTGTTTAAACGCGTTATTATGAGTCCTTAGTTGTTCGCTGACTGTCAGTGTCAAGTTACAAGTAAGTATAGAGTGAATTTTAAACCATTCAATTGGCTAAAAACTCATGAGCAAATCAAATTTAAGCCCGCGTCAAGTCTAGTAGGTAATTTATTTGTACGGCGAACTGTCAGACTTCTAGCTATATAGATTACTAGCTGTTGCTCGCGACTTCGTCCCCGTCGGATCTATTTCTATTATTATGTTATAGTAAGTCAATCTAAGAAGATAGACATATACTGTCGCGAACTGACTAATAGGAGCGAAGATATAATGGAAAATGTGGAAAAAACGGGGAAAATTATTCATCTTTGAGGGCTTTCTTTGCGTGCGCTGCGAAAACGGTTCAAGATACCAAAAAATATGTATGAAAGAATTATTCCGCTTTAAATGATCTAAAAAAAAGTCCGCGACAGTAGGTATATGTCTATCTTCTAAGATTGACTCACTATAACATAATAATAGAAATAGATCCGACAGGGACGAAGTCGCGAGCAACAGCTAGTGGTAAATAATTCTAGTAAATAAATACCTACAAACTGTCACATAGAATAGTCATTAATTAACTTAACTTACCTAATAATTGTATTCGACTAGCTTT
This sequence comes from Eurema hecabe, assembly GCA_026213755.1. Lineage (NCBI taxonomy): Eukaryota > Metazoa > Arthropoda > Insecta > Lepidoptera > Pieridae > Terias > Terias hecabe. Next base: position 845,292 of record JADANM010005263.1, on the reverse strand, counting down.
TTAAGCTTTAATTTACAAATTCAAATATTAATAAACTATATTAAGAATTAAGTTTTAAAGTATTAGCTTTAAAAAGAAACAGTTTCACAATAACGCTATTTTTATCTAAAACAAAACATCTCGATCAGAGTAAGTTGAAACCATAATAGTTTAAAACTTAATTCTTAATATATATTATTGTACCAGGCCGCCACGAGATACTAACTATAAAAATTCACATAAAAAAAACACAATTTACATAATGGTTTTATTTTTTTATATTAACTATACTTATAATTAATTCGGATAATAGGAATGACAAGATATGAAAATAAAAAAAGTATTAAACATCCGTCTTGTAGGAATTAATAAAATATAATAACCGTATTTTTTGTTTTCTAAAAAAAACAAGAGCCTACTCAGATTTGGCGTATTAAAGTTACAGAGTGGAATTTAATAACGTCACACCTTAGTGTAAGTAGCGTCACGAATCTTTAGCGCTGAACGAAACCTGCGCAGAAGTCAAAAATATCGAGGTGACGGCGCGTGATCGTCGGGTGCGCGAGCGTTGATTGGTTCCCCATAGTGTTCTCGCACCAATACGTCAATTACGAGCGCGATTCTACCGATGCGCGGCTATTCTCGTTCAGCGCTAAACATCCGTGACGCGACCGATAGAATACGTGCATAGAAGTGACGTCATGACGACTTTTCAAATCAATGTGTCTCCTTAAGTATTTCAATAAAAAGCAAATATCTTTTATTTTTCATGAATCTAAGTATCCGACGGATATTAAACTATTTTTTCATAGTCATCGCAATTGGCTAAGCATTTAATCGTTTAACTATAATAATATAAATAGTTCCGTAACTTCCCGATTAACAGGGGCATTAGACTAAGTATATATTATTTCTTAACGCTCGTGATCTTTTTTATGTATAAATATTATAATAGTCGAGTTTTTGTTTATATTTACAATTGTATGCTCTTATTTTAAAAAGGGCGACTATCAGAGTCTCTTGCCGGTTCTTCTCTGTAGAAACTGCCTTCCGAACTGGTGGTAAATGTTTTGGAATACCATGACAATTCAAAAGTGTTACTATTGTAATTGAATAAAGATGCTTTTGACTATTTACTTAATCTATACTAATATTATAAAGAAGTAAAGTTTGTGTGTTTGTTAAATTGTAAGGCGTGATCTCGGGATCTACTGAACCAATTTTAAAAATTCTTTTACCAATAGAAAGCCACATTATTGCTGAGAGTCATAGGCTAAATAAAAAAGGGTTGTTAACATTAGGCCCAACGAAGTGAGCACGAGTCCGCTAGTGTAATATAAGATATATATACCTACATAGGTTACTAGGTAGGTAACCTATGTAGGTATGATGAGGTAAAGAACTAAAGGTACTTATAAAGAAAACATATTCTAGTTTTTCAAAATATCAAAGACTACATACAAATAAAAAAAAAACTAATTGTACCTACAGTATAAAACAAAGTCCGCTGTCTGTCTTTATAGATGTTTAAAACTACGCAACGATTTTTGATGCGGTTTCTAAGAGATTCATTCAACTCGTCGCTTGTTTATTTTTACTTATTACTAATAAGTTATATCTGTAGTATACACTTCTACAGAATATAAAAAGAACACTCTATTAAAGAATTTATACAGCCAAACGAAAGGATTACATAGGTATACACGGAGTACAATTTCGCTTCCTAGCGATAATGCCGCCAATTGGGCCTTATCGCTAGGAAGCGATATCTTCCAGCCAACTAGAAACGAGGCGATAAGAAAAGGTTAAATTAAACGTAAATAATACATGACTAGTTATATAATAAAGTAAATAGATTGAATATGTTAACGCGACAGACAAACACAAACATCAATACTAATATTATAAATGGTAAAATGTGTCCATATGTTTGTCTGTCTTTCACGGCAAAACGGCTCTACCGATTTAGTTGAAATTTGGTATGAAGATAGATGATACCCTGGATTAAAACAAAGGGGACTTTTTATCTCGGTCATTTATGAAGGTGTTAAGAAACTCGTGTTAGAGTCTGAAGGGTAATATTCTCTTTGTAAAAACATTTTCAGATTAATTAATATAAAAATCTATATGTAAGAATAAAAGTGTAATTAAATTTTAAAGATTATGGTTGCAGTGCCAAATTTACCAATTTCAAGGAAATTCTCAGATACTGGCAATTTTCTCTACCATTAAATTCATAATTATTTCTCTCTCCTTCGCAAATCAAAGACGTAAGTAAATATAAGCCGTGAAAATGAGACGGTATAGCCATATAAGTGTTGCAATTATACTATTTTTTTTCAAAATTATTAAGTTTGTTATTTATTCATAACAATTACGAAATAGGGACCTAGGTACCTACTGCCATTATATATTGACATATTCACGGATCGGACAGTTTCTTAACACGCTGATTATAGTTACTAGCTTTGACAGGCGGCTTCGCTTACAATCAATCAAATAAATATCAGAAATAGAAGGTTCATTCTGATACCTCCAAGAATCCTCCAATTTCATGATGATCGCTCTAAATCATATCATAAATAAATCTTTATTTCCATATAATGAGTATTGAGTTGTTATTTACATTTTGGATGAAACATGTACCATGTTTAGCCGCATTTCATACAGCATGCAAAAATTATATTTTATCAGAAATACATTATTATGTCCTCGATTTAATTAATTGTCAAAAAATTCCTTTATACAATAAAAACATTTATTAGTCAGCCATTTATACAATTTTGTCAAAAATATAATGTCGGGGTTTTGTTCCTTTTTGTGTAATAAACATCTCTACTCACACATTTATAATACAAGTAGGTGATAAATAAGATACATAAGTATATTAAACACATTCAATACTTAAATCCTCTTAGCACTACCATTTTCTTTAATAAGTACCTAATAAAATAATATTAATCAAACATGAGAATTTAGATATCTACAAAATATATTTTAACAACTTTCTCGTTTATAATATTAGAAGGTTTGCTTAAAAGGAATATTATTGAAACAATTTATGTCAGAATCAATGATATTATAATATATTATATAATAGATATGTTATACCCATACGAATCAATCGAAAAATGTACTCCGCACAGCTACATACGTAGTTGTTTGACAAAACTATAGAAAAAGAGATGAATAATATAACCAATTATAAAAAAAGAGATAGTTTTGTCAGTTGCGCGTGAAAGCACCGGCAACCAATTACCTAATCGTTCTAATTACAATGTTTTTGCGTCTTCAAAATTTCGCGCTTATAACATATCTATTTAATATAGGTAATATATTGGTTAAAATTAATTTTGAAACTTCACGAAAAAGCATTTAAATCCATTAATTTATTTCTTTTTGCGTGAAAGGGCAACAAATAGACTGTCTATTTAAACCTACATCTTCACAGATTTTCGCATTTATAATGTTAGTGGCGTAGACGTATAACGCATAGACTGACGGCCAAATACTCACACGCAAATTAAATTTAAGTACAACTTAAACCGGTCCGATTAAACGAGACTTAAGACGTGCTTAACTTTAATTTTCGTATGAGCATTTGGCCGTGAGTCCCTTAATAATATTAATCGGTCCGCCATACATAAAGCCAGTAGATATATTATGTATTATATGTAGGTGTTAACAGCACGTTCTTATACTGAGAGACACGTAAAAAAGTCCACAGATAACGTTATAAACGTGGAAAAATAAAAATCTACGTAAAATATACGAATTTTTATGTGATGTAGATACTGCAGCGACGATCTATACAAGTAGACAAAATAGTCTATGTTGAGGTGTTATTTTTCTATGATTAGATAGATATTATATGATTAGACAGATACTTGGCACCTATAAAGACAAACAAACAATTAATAAGTATTATAAATGTGAAAGTGTGTTTGTTTGTTTGTCCTTCCTTCCCGCCGTAGCTAAGCAATCAATCGACCTGATTTTTGGCATACAGTTAGTTGAAAAGATGGAGAGTAACATAGGCTAATTTTTTAACTGGTAAAAAGGGTTATAAGGGAGGAAGGGGGGCGTCAAAGTTTATATGAAAGTCCACGCGGACGGAGTCGCGGGCAACAGCTAGTATGTCATATACCTACGAGCTATCTTTTCCATTATCATGCACATAGTGTAACGCAAAGTCATTTTCGTCTGTCTGTCACTAAGTATGTATGCCTAAATCTCTAAAACTACTTAACCGATTTTGATAAGATAAAGTGATTGAAGCGGAAGGTTTATGTGTATTTATAAAATTTATTTATTGTTATCTATTTTGCTCTAGTTTACGAAATAAAATGTATTTATTATTAGATATTATTATTATTATTTATTTTGCACTAGCTGACCCGTGCCCACTTCGTTACGAAAAATGTTAATAATCCCTTTTGATCTTTCGGCTTTTTATATAGCCTATGACAATCAGCAATAATGTCGCTTTCTATTGGTGAAAGAATGTTTAAAATCGGTTCAGTAGATCCCGAGATCACATCTTCAAATTTAACACACAGTTTACTTCTTTATAATATCCTATTAGTATAGACTAGTATAGATAAAATATTAGGTATGTAAAATTTCAAATAGCGTACCTTTTATATAAAGAAATAAATTTATAAAACCCATCAGCAGATGTAGTAATTATATACCTACCAATAGTGCATATAACTAGATATATATATCGGAGCAGATGGACGAAAAGAATAATCAAGATAGTGAAAACTATTTCAATATTAGTTAATTAGTCGAACCTCCTTGGTTTATTACAATGTTTAAATTCAAACTTAAAAGAATTGTGTGGAATTTGTCAATTGCTATAAAAACGTCAGCATTATGAAAAATAATCAGATATTGAATAACTAGTCATCACGATAACACACGTTATTATGATACTTACTCTGAAGTTTTACTTATTAAGAACCTAAGAAAGAGCCATCGTGAATCAAACAATCACTACCTTGGCATCACTACAACTACTACAACGACACCCTTCTGCGATATATATAATATGCCAATGTATATTAGATTTAAATGTAATACAATAAATTAACGGTCTTCTTAAATACAAGACATACACTTTAGTTTTTAGAAAAACGTTCTTATTGTAAATACTAAGTTTATCCATGTTCAAAGCATTGTAGGTAGGTATATAGCTATATAGGTACCTAATAGAAAGATTGGCATTATAATTAATCTTATCGAAGTCACATCTATTTAATAAAACATTTATGTTATCTTAAAAAAAACTCTTAGGTAAATAACTTAACCCTTACGTGTAGTTGATATAATGTAGGTACTTATTGTAATTTAGCTTGGTGAGCAAAAATATTTTAAAACCGAAGTAAATGTAAAGATATATTTGCCAAATGGTATCTATTTGTTAGATATTATCATTATACGTATCTATATCTAGTATTTAACTTCTTTAAGTGTAGGTATCTAACATCACACACCACCCACTTAAGTATCACACTTAGATAAAGCCTTTGGAAGCATTAGGTGATGCACTGTCTTCTTATAAGTACAGTATAATACAATAAGTCAATCTGATTACAAAATTAACTAGTTATTACTTATTAAATCACATCTCTCTCTCGCTTTGAAACGGCAGCTGTACAAAAGCCTCTGTTAATAAAACTTATACGAAATTACAATGACCTATTTTCCCTACGCGTGTACGAAACTCGATTCTCATTGTCGGGAACCGAAATAGCAACAAAAGTTCACATGAAACACCGGCGATGATAATGAGCGCGGCTCCGCGACGCGCGCACTGCCGCGGCCCGGCGCCGGCCGCACTGCCCGCTGCCGGCGCGCCACCCGCCGCCACCCGCCGCCAC
>JADANM010005263.1:806966-825503 GCA_026213755.1 Eurema hecabe | reverse complement strand
GTCAAATGTTATGATTTCGGCGTGGCGGCAACGATTGTTTTAGATTTCAAAAGAAGCCGCCGGCGCGTGTATCATAACCATGTACTTCCGAAAAGCGGCAAATTTCTTAGAGAAGTAAGTACAAAACCTTTGATGCCGCATTATCAAAGTGCCGATGGTTAAAACATAACTATGCATGCACTCAGTTTGATTTTAATAATTTTTTTATTCGCTATGTTTATGGTATTAGTCGTAATGCACATAGGTCCAGTTTTTCATATTCTTTGATACAGTTTTTTGCGTCTCATAGAATTCCTAAGCGTACCTACCTATACACCGAACTGTTACTCCTAACTACTCAGTGAAATAGCGCTAAGTCCTAGCTGCAAGACGCAAGAGTCTTGCAGGCTAAGTCTTGTTCTTGCTCAAGTCTTGCACGGTCAGTCTGGGTCTTGGTCTTGCTAAAAATACGCGGTCTTGTTCTTGGTCTTGGTCTTGCAAAAACGCAAGAACAAGACCAAGACTGCAAGACCAAGACTGAATTTGGGCAACACTAGATGACATATCTAGTTTGCCAGTGAGTCGGGAATAACATACTATTTTTTAACGGTGGTAAATCCACCTATTTGTATTGAGAAGACATATCTAGTTGACTAGTCAGTCGGTGATTATTATATACTATTTGTTCGTAGCTATTTGTATCGACAATATATTTTGAGTTTTTGAGTGAATCGTTAATTCTATACTCCCTTTTTTGTATACCTACTTTTCAAAACAGATATGTCTTACAACATGTGGCTAATTTTATCTGTGACTTTAGTCTGGATGTCTATGACGAAATATAATTCAATGATAAATATACAGACAACTAGAGTCAAAGTCAGTTAAAAGTATCTTTATTCAACTAGGCTATATAAAGTAACACTTGAATCGTCGTGGTATTACAAAACATTTACCACCGGTTCGGAAGGCAGTTTCTACAGAGTAGAACCGGCAAGGAACTCTGATAGTCGCTCTTTTAAAAATAAGAACATACAATTGTAATTATAAACAAAAACTGGACTATTATAATATTTATAATACATGAAAAACTGGTAAAGATGATAGACTGGTAAAGATCACTTTGTAGTAATAAGTTCACGATGCTAGATGCCAAACTTCACGGAAAATACCAATTAGGCGAACAAATGAATCTGTAATGTTTTGTAGTTTTGCTTTTCGTAGCAGCGATGATTATTCATTAGATAATATTATAAGAAAGAACAAAATTCTAGGCTATACTTTAATCATAAATTTAATGATTATGACAATATTGTGACAATATGTATGATATGATTTTCTTATACATTTATTTAAGGTGTCCTTTTCTTAATACCTTGTGTGGTAATGGTCTTTTAATATTTTATGGCTGGCAATACTTGCATCTTATGATTGTCTATGGGCGAAGTTTATCACTTATCAAAAGGCCTGCTCTCCTGATTTGTTTACCACATAATACAATTACAATACACACAACAGCATAAATAAGCTTTTTCATATTCTCGGTAGCAAGACCGGCCACAGTATTAGATGAATTGTGTTTCAACACGCGTTAAGCGGGTCTTTTTTGCTATTTACCTAACAATATATTAATATTAAAAAATATATTATCTATTCAATTATTGAACGATTTCCCGCGCAATTTGTTGACATATAAATTAACTAGCAGCCCGCCCCGGCTCAGCACGGGTATTTTAGAGTATTACAACGGTTACATAATAGGAACACTTTTATATTACGTGATATCAGAGCTTACGCATATAGTATATTACTCATAGATCTAAACTCCCCTCCCGCACGCGCACCCCCGCCTTGGTGACGCTCACTTCGCAACGGGCCGTGCAGCAGAAATCCTGATATTTTAATTTCGCCATAACTTCGAAACTAAACTTCCAATTTTAATCATTCAAAGACCAAATAGCATCTACATTAACTGTACTTAATGATGAAATAAATTATTTTGATAAGGATTAATAGAATGAGTAAAATAAATGCGTTTAAAAGTAGTCCAAAAAAATTCAAGATTTTTGATTTAAAAAATGGTTGTTGTGCCTCACTCGACATAGATAGGTATATTGTGTCGCGGAGTTTTTTGTAGATATTTATAAGATCTACAACTAATTAGAACATTTCATAGTTCTATCTTTTATAGTTTAGGCAGCGTACGCAAAATAAGTAACTTTTCTGGTTGATTTTTTACACCTTGTGTCCGAAAAACCCAAATATATTACGGAACCCTATTTATTTCCAAAATAAAATTTAGTCTATGTTACTCGTGGATAATGTAGCTTTCGAATAGTGAAATAATTTTTGAAATCGGTCCAGTAGCTTTTGAGCCTATTCATTACAACCAAACAAACAAACAAACAAACAAAGTTTTCCTCTTTATAATATTAGTATAGATTTAACTAGGTATATAATTGTACAAATTAATAGAATAGCAATAATGAGTCATATTAAAACTATTCAAGTTTCCAATCGTCGAAATGGCTTTGAATTTATGTATTCAATTTTATTATGTATCTACATTATATATAGTACCTGTAAGAGATAGTTTTGTCGATTAGTATTTGTTTTTTAACCGACTTCAGAAAAGGTTCTCAATTCGTCTGTATGATTAATATTTTTTTTTATGTATGTTCACCGATATTTTCTACATCCGTGGTGTTGAATTAACAAGGAAACAAATAATAATAGTATATTAAAAAAATACTAATTTAGTGATATTCAAATAGTCCATCTAATGTAGGTAGTTCAAAAACTTGACTTATTTTCCTACGACATATAACACATAAGGTTTAAACAGAAATACCAATACAACTGTTATTTTGCCATTAAATTCATACTCAAACCGTCATGTCAATTAAAATGGAAGCATTAATTAAATTTTAAAAGACAACTCGGGAAATTAATGAAATTACAAAATTAATTTTCGCCGGCCTCCCCGTCCAATATGGCGTCGGTCGCGTCGATAAAATGCGCGCGCATTCGACCACGCTCCCGGCGCGTAATACCGTGTGTTATGTTAACAATTATTTAACACTTTGGTATTTTAATCTATACTAATATTATAAACTAGACGTTGCCCGCGATTTCGTCCCCGTCGATTTCTTTTTCCATTATTTCTTCGCTCCTATTAATCGTAGCGTGATGTTATGTAATGTCTGTGTGATGTGATGTACGAGTATGTGTCCTCAATTGTCTATTCAATAAAAAAAGAATTTTTTAATTCGAACCAGTAGTTCCTGAGATAAGCGCGTTAAATCAAACAAAATCTTCAGCTTTTAGGTATAGATGTAGAAGTATAGATAGGAAAGTTTCTGTATGTTTTATGTCTGTATGTCTTACTTTCACGGAAAAAATTAGTTTATTTTAGATTTCGATTTAGTTGAAATTTGGTATGTAGATAGATGATATCCTGGATTAAAACATAGGATACTTTTTATCCCGGTATTGTATCGGGAACGGGAACTACGCGGGGTGCAGCTATCATGACATACAAAAGAAATAAAAATATATTTTTTTACTAGTTTCATGAAGGAGAAAGTTTATGAAGGATGTGTACGTGTTTATTACGCAAAAACTGCTTAATAGATATGGATGAAATTGAGCTTGCCGATAGTAGGTACCTATGTATATAAGCTGGATTGTCATATAGGACCTACTTTTGTCCCTATTATTTTTAAAAACGATCATTGTACAGACTACTAAAGTAATAGTCTAAATTTCAAGTATTTAAAATATTATCTATAAGTTTTTATTGTTAAACTTGCAGTCAGTTTAAAACTTTATTTAGGGAAAAAGAACGACAACTAGCAATTTTGCCAAACCATAAATTAATTAATACCTACATTTTTGAGGAGGAGAGGCCTAACTCAATGACATTTATGCATATTTCAAGCTTGATTAACATTAAATTCTATTTACGGACTTAACGAAAAAAAAACATATCTCATAAAAGAAAGTTCTAGAAAGACGATAAAACACTCCTTATCAAGCCCAGAAGTTTAATAAAACAAATAAATAAATAAATTACTGCTACCAATAGTCCTTCAGTCAACACCATTACGAGAAAAATGCGACGTGCGCGGCTACCCCGTGGCCGTCTTAGTAACCTTAGATTATTGATTTTAAGTAATAAATATCAAGTTGCTCGAAGTTATTACGCGTTCAGCTAATAAATGATTATCGTGTTGAGTTTTAACCACGCGTGTAAATTGTGACCATATTATTTTAGGATCAGCCTTGCATATACACACTTAAATTCTTTTTTTTTTATTAGGTATATTTCAACCAGGCTCGGTTTCTCTTACGTAACTAAGTTTAACATAGTTTGTTATATTGATGTGGCTACTACGGTCAAAGGTATCCTTAGTGTTAATCTAAGACCTAATCTACATCTATACCAAAATTCAGCCAATCCAACTAGTAGAGTACTAGAAACAACAATGAAACAAACCTACTTAAATTATCTTTACAAACTTTTGCATTTGAAAAATTATTGATGACTAGCGGACCCGTGCCCACTTCGTTGGGCATGTAATGTTAACAATCCTTATTTTATATAGCCTATGACACTCAGCAATAATATGGTTTTCTATTGGTGAAAGAATTTGTAAAATCGGTTCAGTAGATCCCGAGATTACCCCTAACAATTTAACAAACACACAAACTTTACTTCTTTATATATATAGATATACTTAGATGCAATGTTATTTAATAGATAATATCATTCTACAGCTTGGTCCTTAAATTGTATAGACAAACTACTTACAACTTCGTTGATGAACATGAATCATATTTCGTGGCTTCAATTCAAGATGGCCGTCGAGTTGACAATACAATTTAAACAAGACGGAAACTTAATCTGAATTTAATTCTATAGACTATAGGCGACCAGTAGTCGATGAAAGTACAAACAGATTATATAAACAACTCAACTAACGTTGGGCAAGTTTGACGCAAAACAAAGATGGCTGCTGCAATTACGCGGTAAAATTGTGATTTTTGTGTATTTACGTTAAGAAAATCACAGTTATACCTATTGATTAAAGATAAGGTATTAGGTCTTAACAATGAGACCTCTTTTAGTAAATAAACTCTTTAAAAACACAAAAAAACATCAACACAGAATCATTATCTAAAATGCCTATTTTGCCGCCATTTTTGACATTTATAGTTTGACATAAAAAGGTTCTAATGTGTACCGAAATCAATTATTGAATCATATGGTTTATTTAAATTTCATCAACACCTTGTTAATTCGTCAATATTTCGATGATCTACCAGTATTACGTGACGCGCAAACAAAAGGCATAAAATATTGATTTGTTTAATAATTCTGAGACTGTCGTCAGAACAAACACTTTAAGTATTTCTTCGAGTTGATTATTTAACATAATGACTCAACTCGGAGACTCGGAATGAGGTATGTAGGCAGATACAAATTAAACAGAGTCTTAGGAAACTTAATATATGTAGTTATAATATACGATTTATTTATCCACGAATGTTTGTTTAATATATTCTGAATTAAATCAATTTCTAACCGTGGCGTAGATTTTACGATGAATAAAAAAAAGGAAATAAACAAATTAATCGTATTTCAAGATGTCCATGTCAACACCAATTTGTAAAATGCTAATGAAGATATGGCGAACAACAATGAGGTGATAAAAACAAACAACATACTTAGCTCCCACTTATCTGAAGATTAAAACGTAAGCCCGAGCTAACAAGCGCTCAAATACCGTCCGAATTATAACAACCGAACTGTTAAACAGTGGACCGAGAGCGCTACCCTGCGGCGTACCGCACCGCCCGGTACCTGTTTATGGGAGTCGTGTAGGCAGAGACAAAATAAGCAATTCCGAACGATCCGTCCTATGTTTGTCCACCACTAGAGTCTTGGCTGAATAAACATGAGGCCTCACGTCCGCAAATAACTAGAGGTCGATGCAGTCGAAGGCTCCGGGTAAAATTATTCTGTAATGCGATGCATGTGAAATATAGTTGGGTAAATACAACGCTCTCCACTCGAAATGCGTCTAACGATCCTAGTATCGGATGTCGACACCTAAATATCGGTGAATTGGACACGTTATAAAGTATCTGATGTGTATGTGGGTTACACAATGTAGGTACTAATAATATATTTTCATAGTTAATTTGGCTGATTGTATAATGTTTACATTTGGACACCTATTAGGTCATAGTTACCAAACCACAAGTGTTATTGTCGAAATACAGATATGAAGAGTTACATATTACGTGTATTAATCATTTCTAAAATTATATAATGTTTTAGTTCATTGCGAGATACTTACGGTTAAACTTAACTGATCTTTTTTGCTAACTTTACGTTAGAAACTTAACGTTAAGTTAGTAAAAAAGTACCACACACACATACCAAAGTAAAAAAAAACACCTTAACTACCTGCAATATTGCCACATATCAAAATGCCAGAAGCAGGGCCGGGATTAAAATTGCTAGAAAAAAAATGTGACACTTGCGTTAGGCGCGAGTGGACACGTCACGTGCAGACGAAAGCAGTTTATCTTGTCGAATTGTTCCGATATTTACTTACGGCTACATTTCCTCGTCCTTCGACTACTGATATTGTTATAGCAAGAAGGAATATATAGAGGTTTTCACGAAGGAGGTTGTTAATGAAAAAAAAATGTGACTGTCAGTTTTGAAATAATTCAAAACTTAGAAATGTTCTATTATAAAATTCGAAATGTTGAAAATTAAAAAAAAAATTACTTAGATTAGAAAATATCTTGTACTTGTTAATATTTGTCCACTAGGTGCTCCCCGCGACTCCGCCCGCGTGGACTTTCGTATAAACCTTAACAACCCCCCCCCTCTTTTAAGCCTTTTTTCCAGTTAAAAAGTAGCCTATGTTCTTTTTCAGGCTCTAGCCATCTGTGTACCAAATTTAGTTCTAATCGGTTCAGTTGTTTTAGCATGATGGGAAGACAGACAGACTGAGTTACGTTCGCATTTATAATATTAGAATGGATTAACGGTAATACAATTCACAAAATAATATATTAACGAAATTATAAATACCGTTAGTATATATATTTTTAATAACACTAAGTATATTTAAATATCAAAATATTCTCAAATTAACATAAAGCGTTGAACAGAACAAAACGAAAAATAATACCAGCCAGTAATCGTATTAAAATGAACCCCCGATAATATCGAATGTTGCCATTTAAACAAACGTGTCTGGCAAATTGTGCGTGCGTAAACACTGGCAATAATAGCGGTATTGTGTTTCACTCCCCCGGCGGGTAACACTTGCTGCACTTTATGAGGGCAATTCGAGGTTTCTAATCGATTTTTTGTTATACTATGATTTAGTTTTAATCATTGCTTGTGGAAAATATAGTTCAATATGGCAATGTTAGCGTTTCCGTGGCAATATCGAGATGTGAAGTTTCTTAAGAACATAATATGTAATCTAATCAAGATGCATGGCAATCTTAATTCATTCCGTAGCTTTGAATAGAAGATAAATAAACGTACCTCAATTTTTTAAGTGATGGTGGAAAAATAAGCAGAAGTTTCGACTCATGAAACAGACCACCGCCGCCGTAAAACAGACTGCGTTGCCGACCTATTGCCGGAATAATGAAACGCAACTTAAATTTAAGTACAACTTAAAGCGGTCCGATTTGACAGTTCGCCATACAATTCTGTCAGAATTACGAGTCTTAAGACGTGCTTAAATTTAATTTGCGTAGTAGTATTTGGCCGTATATCTCATAGAATCATCCGAAACTTTAACGTATCAGCATCAGTAGGAATTAATTTTAGCTAGAAGCTCGGAAAATTCTTGCTGAACATACTATAGTAAATTCCCCCATAAGATCTTGTCACTTAAACATCAGACGTGTATCCAACCCTGACATCCTTAATATAACCACTTGAACAAGCTCTGCCCCCGGCGTCACGTCACCTAATATTGACCTACTGCTAATGGCTGCGGAAAATTGTCAGCTGCCCCTTATTATTTGATTATATTGAGGGAATAGGATCGCTGATATCCCTTTTAGTATTATAAACTACCTTCGTGCGTGGTTTTACCCTCGTGGTTTTCGTTACCAAGTCAGTATACGTATAAAAAGTATCCTAGGTGGTAATTTAAGATTTAATCTACCTGTATGGCAAAATTCAGCCATATTCATACAATATGTTTTGCGTGAAAGAGAAGCAAACATCAAGAACTCTTCCATTAACAAAATTAGTAGAATGAGTAAGTAGCTTTGTTTATCTTTCTCTTAGGTTTAATTACTTTAGTGAGCATATTGTAGGCAGTTGTTGGGGCAATTTCTTTAAGAAAAGATACTAAGCTTATTAGTCTATACTTGTATCGGTATTAAAACAAAAATTTGCGTATATATACGCCATCAATATCTAAACACTAACCCTACCAGTGGTAACTAGGTTCTTGACAGTCATTAAAAATTGCTACCATACAAGGAAATGTTAAAAAACCGACCTGTATTTTAGCGTCTATTAACAATAGCAGACATTATCAAGCGCATCTAAGCAACCGAAATCAGTTCTTTATACTACTTAATACCGATAAAGATAACATACCATAGATAAATAATTCCAAAAGCCTTGCATCTGATTCCATTATGAGCCAAACAAAAATTGTAGTCTCGTTAGAACAGCGATTAAGCGTAGCGAGGGTGTCCAAGAGTGCATTTGATGACGAGTGACCAATTGCCGTGAAATTGGGAGCCTGGGGCGGCGATGCGCTTGACATTAGCTTTAACTAGGAGTTTGGTCAATGGTCATTTGAAACACAATGCTCGTTGATAGACTAAAGGATCTTTTTATATTGCTTAAGTATACGTGTGTAAGCTTTAGGACTGTAGGCGTGTTTGTTGGCCTTTGACAAGATGGCGCCTAAGGTAATGTCAATGTCAACATTTTTCTATATCGTTGAATTCGGGAACTTTTGTCTTCATTGTTTTATGTTGCTTCCTCGGCTTAACTTTGGCATTAAGTCGAGTGTATTGTATATTTTAAATGGTTCATAATTTTGCTCTTCTTGTACCTATGTATCTATTAGAAAGTGAATTGAAATATAAAGTGTGCCTAGTAATATAATAGGCTATCCTCCCGTGAATTCTTTATCTCAGATGATATTGACAAAATTTAATTATCACAATCGTACCGCTTCACACTAAACAACAATAAAAATCCATGTTACTTAAGATGAATTATTCATTGTTATTCAATTTAATTAAATACCACAAATGAGAGATGTATGAATGTAATGTCTATAATTTTCCCCCTTTTTTATTATTATAAGTATTCTGTTATTGCCAATTGATTATTTTTAAAATACTGTGCTAATATACTCTAAAGTAAATATGAAGGAAGCGGAACTGATCCTTAACACAGATTATTTTAGTAATCTAGCTAGGGATCAGTTCTAACTCTGAAAGATTTTGTCGCTATTATTGTATATTATCCCTTGTAAACCTTTGGCAAATAAATAAATAAATAAAAATAAAAAAAAATAAATAAAAAATTAGCGTAACTGGTGAATAACCGTGTTATAATTATATATTGAAATAAATAAACACAACATAAGACGTTGCAGTGAAGATTCACAAACCATAAGAGTTGTCGGTTCTCTGAAGACATGCCTTCCGATGATACATAATTGTTTTGTAATAGGTATACAGTATTATAACGCTTCAAAAGAGTTATTAAGATTACTAGCCCTTTTCAAGGTGTTTTTCTTCGAAATATGAGGATATCCTATGACAATTATGCCACTAAAAACGGTATACGTAGCCTAGTTGAATTATTTGGCTATAACCTGGCAGATTTAAGCAAAAATGTTACGTGGTGTCTACACCATGTAAACGTAAAAGTAGTTAGTACATTACATTTTTTTAAAATTTGATCTTTAATGTATTTGATTCTATCTTTTCCTTTATTAAACAACTAATGATAAAGAAAAATAAATTACGTATTTTAAGTATTCTTTCTTATTCTAAAAATAGTTTCGATGGAGGACCAAAAATTAAGTGAATGTGTGATATTTGAATGTTATCTTTGATAAAGGCCTCCATTTCGTGAGGGTAGTTGTCGGCTGGGAGCTTCGGAAACCCCATTCCAATTATAGATCTATTTGTTATGAAAACAAGATCGGACCCTGACTGTCCGGACCACACGTAGGACTATCATCCATATTAAAATTATAAATATGGGAGAAACTTTGTCTGTCTGTTAAGTTTCATGCAAAGACTGCAAAATTGATATAAGCTCCTACAAATAAATATAAAGACATTTTCATAGTACCAGTGTAAAGATTTGAATTAGCGTTTGATAATATCTACTATAAAAAGATTTTGTCGCCATTAATGTGTATTATCTGAACCTTAAACCTTTGGCAAATATTTAAAGTTATTATTATTATTATTACTTAAATAAGCTTAGTTTATTGAAGCGTGTTCGAATCCAGTTATATATGTATATGCAAGGCTGGGAGTTTCACAAATTTGTAATCAGCCATAAGAAAAGAGAAGGAGAGAAATAATATCATTTAAGGAAAAACATGATGGGAGAAAGATATATATTATAAACTGTTTTTAAAGCTAAATAAAAAAAAACTGTTTATTATATATGTATTTGTATACAAGATAAATAATCAAGTGAAATTTCTTATCTGTGTAGATCGTAACGTAACTGTCAAAACTTCAATCTCATACAAAAGTGGCATCAATTTAAATGTTTTCAAAACACAACTTAACGTGTCATTAAACAGTTTAAGCAGCCCTTATAGCTACCACTAAATTAAATAACCATTAAAAAGATCGTCGATAAAGCGCCGGCCATCGACAAAAGTTCCATAGAGTACAGACTTAGATGCACAGATAAAACTCTATACAACCGAAACAGAACAATATATACGGAATAATACAGACGTAAGACAGAATAGGGAGTTATATTTTATTGAAAAGACCCTTTTCAAGTGTTGTGTAAATAGAATAAGCGCGGAATTCGTCGGAGCATAATGTGTGGAATATTGCTGCCGTTCGCGTTTCGATGTTACAATAAAATAATATTAGATCCGTCGAGCAAATATATTAAAACGATTTTGCGTTTTATGATCTGTGATTTTTGAATTGCGTTTATTTCGCTTTAAATTTGTTTGGAGAAAGGAATTACCTTACTTAAGTTTCTTTGTATTAGTTGAATTAGTCACTATTTTTATTTAAATATTTATTTAACGACATTAATGTCAATTGTCAACTATTTAGTTTAAAAAAAATGTCGTAATATATTTTCATGTAAATATAACAAAACGATATCTTCATGATAATGCCTGTTAAATGTCCTTGTAATTTTTAAAAATTTTATAATAATAAAATTATATGCAAACTATAAAAACAGTGCATAGATTGTGCGTAATTATCTGAAAGCTTGTTCGAAAATAAAAAGGCAATTAAAAAGGCGGGAAAATGCTCTAGTGTCATTATAAAAAAAAATGGCGAAGCATTTAAATGTTGCCATCGCGACAATATTAATTTCTACCGTCCGTGTTAATTATTTTTCATCATTCAATGACTAGGATGTAGTATTTAATTAAAACGTATTTTTAAATAGAATCGTTAAAGTATAAAATTGTTAGTTTTTTAATCTGCGTGCGATTGCAATTTGTTCTTAATTAATACAACATAATTAAATACAAACATAATTCTTAATTATGCAACCAAACGTTATAAGATTGAAAATATTTAACGAAATAATATGATTGTCATAAAGCACCAAAATTCAATTTTTTAATTACTACGACATTTATTTACTAAATTATGGTTTTTTCGTCCAAATGTTGATTCTGATTGAAATGGTCCATAATGTTAAATATTTTATCTTTTTCACAGTCCTATTTTTGTCATAGTGGGTAAACAGAAATAGGTAAAAAAGAGGATATTTGAAAATTTTTATTTGTAGTTGAAATAAATAATTTTCAAAAAGCCTATTGGAATAAATATTCTATATTCTTGTACTTATTTTATGGTCAACCTACGGTCAAATACTAAAACGCAAATCATATTTAAGCACGCCTCAAGTCCTAGTAATTTTGATAGATCCGTATGGCGAACTATTAAGTTGGACCTTTATGAGTCGTACTTTAATTTGAATAGTGTTTCAGTATGCCGGCACTAGTGTCTTAATTTTTGGAATCTATTGCAGCTTAAAATAAATGTAACTTACAGCTATTATAAATATGGAACTTTGTGGGTATGGATGTTTGGATGTTTATGACTCTTTTTCAAAAATAAACTACAAAATAGATTTATCCAGAACTACCCGTTGCTCGCGACTTCGTCCCCGTCGATTACTTTTTCCATTATTTTTTTTTTTTTTTATGCGATGAAGTAGGGAGACGAGCTGGACGTACTCCTGACGTATTTCTTCGCTCCTTTTAGGCGCAGCGTGATGTTATGTAGCCTTAAGCCTTCCTCGATAAATTGTCAATTCAATAAAAAAATGTTTTTTTTCTAACTCTTCAGCTTTATATATATTAGTATAGATATAGATATAGATTGGCATACGCGTAGATTAGACATAGGAAATTTGTATCCCAGTATTGTTCCAGGAACGGGAACAACGTAGGTAAAAGCACACAGCACAGCTAGTAGATCATATAAGTGTCTCATTCTGGAATAATTAAACTTTATTTGAATCTAAGTACAACTCCGATCGCTATACAAATCTGTCACAGTTTCTCGACTTAAGGCGAGCTTACAACTTATTTATTTATTTATTTATTCTCTTCTTTACATCTACCTTTACAGGCCTTAACCTAATGCGACAGTGCAGCTATCATTAACCAACAACATTTAATAAAACTCTTGCGAAGTCACTCAAGAAAAAATCGAGTAGCTCATGAACTTCGTTCACTACGCGAATTGTTCTAGTGAGGGAGGTTTTCGCCAGATAGAACTGATTTGTGTATGAGTGTTTAGTCGAAGTGTGCGTACCTGAGCGGCTGCTTTAGTTTCCAGGCTGATGACGTCCACGTCCGGCGGCATGGGCCACGTCAACAACATGGGCGGGCTGGCCGCGTGCGCTGGGCCAGACGCTAAGCCCATGCAATTCCCCTTGGCTCAGAGACGCAAGCGAAGAGTGCTGTTCACGCAAGCTCAGGTAATTAAACATTTCAGATTATACGACGCTTACAGGATGTTGTAGAGACTGCTACTAAGGCGCCGAGTTCTGAATCGCGCTTATGATATTTTTTCGAGACTTAGCTTATATATACAACATATCGACGTCGAACCATTAGGGCCTAACGGCCAGTCTATGTTTCGACGATACAAATATAAGATATATTTTATATACCTACTACAGCTGAGCAGCATATAATAAAGATTTCTCCGCGTATACTGTAGTACTTATTATGTTAAGTAGTACTCTACTAAGTATAAGTAGGTTTTACTAGCTGTTGCCCGCGACTCCGTCCGCGTGGACTTTCATATAAACTCTGACCCCCCCTTCGCCCCTTATAACCCTTTTTCCAGTTAAGAAGTAGCCTGTTTTCTTTCTTAGGCTCTAGACCATCTGTGTACCAAATTTCGTTCTAATCGGTTCAGTAGTTTTAGCGTGATAGAAAGACAGACAGAGTTACTTTCGCATTTTACCAATATTATGGTATGGATTAGTCATCATTCAAGACTAAAAATTCGCATAAACTAAATCCAGTTATAAATGGACTAAAATGCTATCGTAGTCATAAAATAAGATACACTTTCAAGTTGATTGACTGAACATTGTTGAAGCTTCTCCTGATCCCGATAATTTTAAACGTTTTATACATCTCAGCAGTTTCTCGGTGAGCTCACTTGAAATGTTTGCACGTCCCCAAGGGTTGGAAGGATACCTTATCATAATAACGCTGAACATTCATTACGCGATTTTGAATTAAATTTATACTAGGTATTTTTTAAAGGGACATTGAAAATCTATGTTTAAGTTATATTCAAAAAATCATACAATATGTTTTTTGCAAGAAGTAACTGAAGTTCTCGTTCAGATGGTATTTAAATATTGGGGAAAAATTGGCTTAGAAACGAACATAGGAATAATTATTTATGAAAGATGTTGACAGGAAAGACTGATATGTCACATTTTCTGCATCAGCTTAGTCTATTTAGGTATCGATATATATAGATATACCTACTAGAATATATATACTAGAACATAGAAACAATTTTTCAAATTATTCGTATTATTTCTTGCCCTTGTCAATATTAGTAGGAAACTTTTCGGTGTTAAGATTCATTGTTTTAATTAATCGATGACAATAACCTACTTAATGACACAAAATAAGCTAAAAGAAACATTTGGGTCAAAATTGAAGCATTTGTTTAGAAGTTATTGGTAAACCAACCTAAGCTCCAAAGGTCAAATATTAGGTATGTGCTGTAGCACATAATATTTGACCTTTGGAGCTTTGACTGTAGTCAATGATATTTATTATATTATATAGATATGTTATAGGCGCAAACGTTTGAAGACGCAAAAACATCTTAATTAGGACGTCTTAGCTTCAAGTGATTCGTGCCGGTGCATTCACGCGCAACTGACAAAACTATCTCTTTTATTCTTGTCAGTTTCATCATTATCTCTTTTCTATTGACTTATGTATGTGTGCTACCACTGCTGTGTGGAACACTTTTTTCGGTTGATTTATAGGTGTATAACATATCTTTTAACTATAATATCTTTGGATACAGTGCTACGGAGCGTGTCACGGCTATAAAAATACGACGAATCGTCGCAAGGACATAATCGTGCAGTTAATGGCTGGCTTTATTTGGGGAGATCGCTTTATATGGGATACTATTATTTATTTTGATTTTCATAAGGGATTTCTTGCTTTAATTTCTTTGTAATACCAGATTGTATCGGAAACTATATAAATTATTTAATGACGACTTTATAGAAAGTATAGTTTTTATGTTAAATGCATAAAAGACGCTTATGTTATATTATTTTTTACTCCAACGGTTTATTTAATATAAATTCTTAATAGTTATATTAAGCTTCTCTATCTCTGTCTAGTCATATGTCCTCTTTTTCCACAACACTTTTTTTATTGTTAATAACAATATCTCTAAGTCAGCTTTACACCTAAAATGTTTAATATTAACGTATAGGTATATTGTTTACTGAAATGTAGGCCAAATCCATAAAGTAGTTTTTATGTGAATCAACATATTATATACTTAGGTACATTTTCATTAACTTTCGAATTCATTATCATTCATTATTAAGTATATATGAGCAGATGGACGAAAAGAATAATCAAGATAGTGAAAACTATTGCAATATTAGTTAATTAGTCGAACCTCCTTGGTTTATTATAATGTTTAAATTCAAACTTAAAAAAATTATGTGGCATTTGTCAGTTGCTATAAAAAACGTCAGCATTGTGAAAAATCAGATATTGGATAATTAATAATTGACCCCAATATACGCCGTTATTATGATACCCTGAAGTTTTAACTTATTAATAAACTAAGAGAGAGCCATCATGAAGCAAACAATCATCACTTCTGTAATATAAATATCAAATTTCAAAACAATTTAATTATCAACAAACAAACATTAAACCAAGTTATTAATTCGTATTATGAATTCAAGAATCGTCACAGATAAACGTAATATAATATTCAGTGTTGCCTTCAAATTACGTTAAGTCAGTTTAATTTCCCCACCCCTGGAAGCCACGCCTCTTCAAAGATTTTGTGTAATTAATTCTCTTCCCTTCCCGCTTTCAGTGGGGTGATGTGTTGCCAGTTGCCACCTACAGCCTACCTACTTTTAGGTAGATTTAGTGCTGTGGGTTTCGTTTGGGAATGTGTTTATGGGTTATAGGGTTTTAGATGGGGCATTTTATTGTTATTTTTTTGTTTTAAATTAGTTATTTATTAAAAAATAAGTGTACTGGTTGCGAGAATCTATACTCGTATGTGAAAAACTGAAGTTGTTTAAACGTGCCAATTTTTTTTTATTTCTACAAACACGAGGACATTTATTATTATTATTAATATTAGGTAGGTACGCTATGTAAAAGAGCGGGAAGAGGCTTGTTGGTATTTTTCTGTTGTTTCTTAAATCTAGGATTTGCATTTTTAAATTAATATTATTTTGACAGTTATATTTTGTTTTCAAGGGTTTGTTTTTTAAGGTAAATATATTAATAAAAGTAAATTTAACAAATTAATTTGAATCCTAATTTTAATATCCACATTACTACATTAAAAAACACAAAATACAGCCCAATTATATACGTCATGTAAATTATATACCTACATAATTAAAAATACATAATTAGGTCACCCAAGCAAACTTGGCATATTAAAAAACCCTATGACTGAAAAAGAAATGTTTTAGGTGTTACCAGTTGCATTAAATGATTTTGCACACATATATACGCTCCCAGTTCCCACACTAACATTTTAACATTATAAATAGTAAAAACTTGATTACTAATTATAACTAGGTATAGTAACCGTCAATTACCTTTAGCGGTGAACGAAACCTGTGCAGAAGTCAAAAATAAGGTATCGAGGTAGCGGTGCGGCGCGCGGGGCGCGTGATCGTCGGGTGCGCGAGCGTTGATTGGTTGTCCCTGTCGTGTTGTCTTTCTCGCACCAATACGTCAATTACGAGCGCGATTCTACCGATGCGCAGCTATTCTCGTCAATCGCTAAACATTCGTGACGGTTACTATACCTAACTTCATACCTTTAGCTAGCTATAGCGTGTGCTTTTTATATGAATGTCAGAAATATGATGTAGGTTTGCTTGAGGTGGTACCCTCCTCAGTAAGCATCCTGCTCAAATGACCACTATTACACAAAAAAATAAAGATGGAATATAGAACTCTCTTTTTTAAAGACCGTTAAAGGGGGGGTACTTTTGTTCTGAATGTTGCTTCATCGGCTAGTTGAGATGTTAGTTTACCATCAAGCAAACATCGTGCTTAGGTGTATAATTATAGATAGAGATGTAAAAAATAAATAAGAAATACAATTCTGAACTTCCTTTTTTTAGAGACTGTTAAAAAGTGTTTTGTTCTGGTTGACTTTTGTTAAAGATGTTACAGTTGACCACCGTCATACAAAAAAACAAACTAAATTTCAAAAAATGGAATTAAGAATATTCTTTTTCCGAGACCACTAAAGATAATTTGTTTTAGCTTTTACTAAAGATGTTGGGTGAGTATTGTTAAAGATGTTTGTTATTGTTCAGGTGTATGAGCTAGAAAGGCGGTTTAAGCAGCAGAAGTATTTGTCGGCGCCGGAGAGAGAGCACCTCGCGTCCCTGATACACCTCACGCCCACACAGGTAAGAGTCGATTGTTTTTATTCTATAAAGTGGTGAGATTGTGAATATGTCGATTTGGAGGGTCGTAACCCCTACATTGCAAAGTAGCTATTAGGCACCAAAAAGTCATAGTCACGGTAGAAGTCAAAACCAAAGTCAAAGTGAAAACAAAGTCAATAAGGTGATATTTATGCAAAAGGAAGTGCGTTCGTCGGATTGATTATTTTAAAATGTATTTTAATGTCTTTGAAATGAAAGGAATATAGTTACTTAATATTTTTTAAGTTGGGAGACGTTCAATAGGCTAAAAAACAACTTTCGTAGTTGACTGTACTTTCCGACGGTACCCTCACCTCACTCAGTAAATTAGTATTGATTAATTTAATTAAGAACGACAAGTTAAAATAAAGAAATTAATATTTTTCTTGACTCTAAACCAATCATATTGTAATATAATAGACTAGCTGTTGCTCGCGACTTCGTTCCCGTCGGATCTAATTTTATTATTATGTCATAGTGAGTCTATCTTAGAAGATAGACATATACTGTCGCGGATTTTTTTTTAGATAATTTAAAGAGGAATAATTCTTTGATACATATTATTTTTGTATCTTGAACCGTTTTAGCAGCGCACGCAAAGGAAGCCCTCAAAGATGAATAATTTTCCCCGTTTTTTCCATATTTTCCATTATATCGTCGCTCCTATTAGTGGCAGCGTGATGTTATGTAGACTTCCTCGATAAATGGTCAATTCAATAAAAAAAAAATTTTTCAATTCGAACCAGTAGATCCTGAGATTAGCGCGTTCAAACAAACAAACAAACAAACTCTTCAGCTTTATATATTAGTATAGAAGATATGATATACCCATTAAAATTAAGGTAAAAAAATCTTTAAAAACAAGCTTTTATTTAAATGCGCTAAAAAGAAAAAAATAAACTTTTACACTATAACTTTACTGTCAACTTATAACATTTCAAATTCAACATATTTGACACAATTTATATGTTTTAAAAGCTTGTCGCGAGATTTAAGTACCTACTCGTAATTTTAAAAGCAAGTTTTAAAATACCTGCCTATTAAAAATTTTAAACTAAGAAAGTAAATACGAGTACTTAAATCTCGCGACAAGC
>JADANM010005263.1:781162-794051 GCA_026213755.1 Eurema hecabe | reverse complement strand
AAAATTAAAGTTATTAAATCATCACATAACGTCATTATCCCGCTCACTTGTCAACAGCCAACACGTTAGCCAACAAAAAATAAACTCAAAATTCCCGGCAACAAATGAAGAGTTGAACAAATACGAGAGCATCTTTATTATAATAATTGAGGCTTCGTTACTGCAAGTCATCGTTCGCGGGAACGGAACACCTACGCGTTTCAAATATTTTACGATTCTCAACTCTATGCTCTGTGGACGTAGAGTACGAGTGTATATTATAATTTAATGTCTATACTAATCATCTGTGGTACCTCGATAATGGCGCCAAAATTGACATGTATTGTCAGAATGACAGCGGTCTGGGTGGCCAGTGTTAACAATTTTTTTCCGATAGTATTTTACAACTTAAAATAAACCTTTAGTTTAATTATATGAAATTTAAATATGTCATTCGTGTATAGCTAAATTAAAGTTTAAAGTCAAACGCATAAATGACAAACTCAAACTTAATAAATGACAGTATTTTCTCAGACACAACATTACGGTAGCCAAAGAGCCTAAGTTGAGAGCTCTAGAGGCTACTAGCAACTAAGTGGGTGTCAGCAAACCTCAAAACATTCGATAAACTGTCCGGCTCAACGGAAATGTCGTCCAAAACAACAGTCATTTAGAGCTAAAACAAATAATTGAATGGCGCTCTCGGCCGGAGAGTGCGTGGAAAGAAACACGGTGCATTATGCACAAGGAGATTGAAAAGAAAGTGCTCGAGTAGAGAGCGTCCGAGCCCCGGCGGAGTGCAATCAGCGACGCCCGACGGGACCCGTTCATTAACTCCCACCTAGCCATAGATAACTAGAAAAGCGCCACAGACAAAAACGCACGTCATCGCTGCCAACATTCCCTGCGCCGAGCAATAGTACCAACGTAAACAAACAAGAATAACGCGATCGAAGTAGCGACTAGCTGGATATTTTCATAACGGGTCGATGTCGGATTTGTAGCTGAACGAACGACACATTTCAAAGGGTAAACGTAAAGTTGTATAAATAATGTATGGAGTATATTTTGCGTTGGGAGCGTGGAGACAAAGAGCCCGCTCGGGACAAACACGGGCTGTTTGTTTGTTCTTCCGTCATTACCGTGGAGTGTGTGCGTCGCCGGCTAATTCCAGAGGTCAGACGCGGCCAGCGGCTCGTGTTGACAATTTGCGAAATGGAGATGCACCTGACGACCTCTTATATATGAATTCAAAATGATTCCGCACAAAACGATCTTTTATTACTTAAGAATAACGTCTAATCGAAACTAAAGATCAACTCCGAATGCATTTAAAACCGCTTATTTATTATAACATTATATTTTCAACCGAATTAAAAAAAGAGGAGGTTCTCAATTCGACCCATATGTTTTTTTTCCATGTTTGTTACGCGATAACTCCGCCAATTACGAACCGATTTGAACAAATCTTTTTTTTGCGTATAGGTAATTTAAATTTAAATTTAATAAAAAAAAAACAATCCCCAAGGGTGGGAAATTAGTGATGAACTTATACTACTTCTCACGACTTATAACGAATATTATGGGCTTAAGCTACTCTAATAAAAAAACGCATTGATACCATTCCATCGTATTATTGTAGAAACATATAAACAAAAAAGTTTTTTTTTATTCGAAGTCGCCCAAAAACCGTGTCGAAACCTAGTCTATTTTATTCTGAGTAGAGCTTCTGTTTCAATCGATAAGTTCTTTTGTAATTGCTTTTGTAATATATAAAGTATTACGTTATAGAGTTATGAATATTTGTTAAATTGATTGTAGCTGACGTAACGACTTCCAAAAACTTTCAACTTGTACCTACCTATATTATGGCCTATGGGCAGTCGCAAACTTTAATTCCTCCGACTTGTTAAACTGTGAGGGGTACACTAGGGATTTGCTGAACCGATTTTAATAGTGTCATAGGTGAGTGAGTGTCACAGACTATATAAGGGGGGATAGTATATTGTATTGATAGTTAAAAGACTTAAAATGGTAAAAACAAGCGTTTTTCCGCCGACAAACAGCTGAGCAGTTTGGCGGGATTTTTAAGAACATTTATATTGTTTGGTTTATGAAAAAAAGACTGCGTTGTCGATCTTTAATATAGGAAAAAGGGGATGGGAGGAAATAAAGGAACTAACATTATATTTTGATGTATTTTGTTATTAATTGAGTAAATTTGACTCAAAATGGATTGTTTTACTTTAGTTGTGTTACAGTTGATAATTAATAATATTTTACTCAATAAATACATTCTTTTATACAATAAAACCAGTGATTATATTAAAACAATTTAAGTGACAATGGGACTAAAAGTAATGATTGTTTCAGGTCAAAATATGGTTTCAAAACCACCGTTACAAGTGTAAGAGACAAGCGAAGGAAAAAGCGATGGCGGAACAGAACCAACATAATCAGGTATTTATAATACAGATAAAAAAAACTACAACATATAAATGCAGATAAAAAATACTCATAAGTGTAAAAGAATAAAATTATTTGTAAGTATTTTTTTTTTACGTACAAAATTTTTAAAAGTTAAATTAACCATGAGCTTTTTAAGAAAATTTAAAATTTTAAATCCAGATTATATCCAGACTACTATTAGGTATACGTCAAACCCTTTTTTTATATTTTAATGTTTAAAGCTATGTCACCTCGCTTTAATAATCACGTCAAAAATCAAAAATTAAATAATTTTGTACACGAAATCAAACTCTTGAAAGCAAATAATGACATGAATATTACCGAGATTAGTGATATCCGAAATACGAGATCGCATTACCTGAAATTCACACACAAGAAGTTATAGTCTAACAATTACAAAATAACAAAGAAAAATATTACATCTTAGACCGTAGATCCCTAGTAAAAAAGGAAAACCACAATACTCATTTTATAGTTTTTTTTAAGATCCACGCAGTCAAAATTACATGACACCAATAGTGTTACATAAAATGCTTTTAGTAATGACGTTTGACCTGTCTATACATTTTTTCATGCTAGCAATTTCAATGACACTTTAAATGTTATTCAGTCGTAGCCATGTTTATACAAAGTGTATAACATTGCGTGTGATAAAAACCCAATATCGCGGCTAATTGCCCTTTTAAGCGGGTTTTTCTTGTATTCAAAGTACATGGTCAATTCACACTTAACGCTTTCCAAAAACGTAAACAAGGCGACATGTACAATCAATGTGAACCTTTAAGATACGGGTCTTGCATTCTAACGCATCTCAATCGGTACAAAGCGCCCCTCAGGTATTGAATAATGAATATTTAAAGTGATAAAATCGCATAGCCAGCGTTACCGGCCTCTCGATTGCGATCTCCCCTGAATACGGGACCCGCACCTGAGCTGGCAACCCCGGTGGAAACGTCAAAGAATTCGATTCGGAGGCAATTAGGCACGGACGCGCATAACGACGTATAGTCCAGAATCAATGTTATCGTAGTTCACGATCTCATATTTAAATTATTCAGAATATTATAGCTTAATATTTGCCGAAGATTTTAAAAGTCTCTTACGATAAATATGTAAAATTTTGGAAGATCTTTTTACTTTGACGATTTACAAATACCGTTTGATAAGTTTATTAATATACTCTGAGTAGAAATAAAAGTTCAGTATCTACTACTATTGAACTTATGACATTTATTTATCCCTAGACAACGCTCTGATAGACATTGAACATTTAACTTTTAAATTCAAACGAACATAAAAAACTTCATTAATATAATCCAAATAGGAATCGAATATAATAATAATTAAAGCCCAATGCCAACAAATAATTATATTTGCGCGCGTCCCCCGGCGGCACGTGCTGGCTCCGATTGCCTCAATTTGCGTGAACACCGATCGACTTTTGATTGTTAACGGTGGGCGGCCCTCGACGATTTTGTTGTAATTTTAATGATGACAGCCCTTCATTTTAAGCCTTCGCGTCGAGTGAATTAATTTTATATTTATATCGAGGTGTGCTTTGTTTTTTGTTGTGTTTTAAGAGAGAGATGGTTAGGGAACGGGAATTTTTGTTTCTGTTTGTTGTGTAGTTTCGATTTACTGTTTGTTGTTTAGTAAATTTGTGAAATATTTTTAGCGCGTGCTTGATAACGAATTACTATTTGGAAAACTTTTGTAAATATAGTAATATAACACATGCGGATAAGTAAAACTGCTGATAACTTGCCTATAGCTGAACCAAATTTAATCATTTATGATGCAAACAACAGAATCACTGTAATAATAAATTATTAAAATTTAGATGAAATATTTGCGCTCGAAAATGAAAAGAAATATGAAAGTCTCTTGAGATTAAAATTCGTCGGATACCTTTAAATAAACTTAATAAACTTTAAGGACATTTTATGAAGATTTTATTTCTTCGGCAGTCATCATCATCACCGCGGCGGGTAGCCGTGCCGGTACTGGTGAAGGACGGCAAACCGTGCGGGTCAGGTGAGTCGTCATCACCGGCTCACAGCCACTGCGCGACGCCCACGTCGGGCTACTCCGCGCCGCAACCCTCCCAGGCCGCGTGCAGCAACCCCCTCGTGTCCTCCTACCGCCAGCCCACAGCCTACCAACAACAGTGCTCAGGCTACCTCCCCCTACAGGGCAGGGCCTGGTAGAAATTCCCACAGCTTTACCACGAGACAATGTTCAAGGAAGAGATGTATTTTGATTGAGCTGTCAATGTCAATGTCAATCGATTTTGACAAATTTGACAGCTCAGTGTTCAGTGTTGCCGTTGCGTAAATTTATTTTTCCCGGTTTTCCGATTACATTTTTACTTGTATTAGTAAATGAAATAGACAAGTAGATTATGATTTTGCTGCGTAGCAAGTTTGTGGTCGTTTTAGTCTCTTGTAGGAACATTGTCACTGGTAAAGCGTTGGGATGGCGCCCAGTGAGTGATAGAACTAGTGACATTTTGTGGACTTTTCAAAAGTGAAACCTAATTGATATTATATCCGGAGGAGGGTATCTGTAAATAGTTAAATTTAAGCACTAATAAGGATTTGACATTTCATTTTCCGATTCCTTTCAATAGAACGTTCGTATCGACCATAGCGGTACCTATAGCCCGACCAAGCCAACTAGACGAATGTCAATTGTGAGGTTTATAGCGGTGCCTGGATGTGCTTGGTGTAGCTCGCTGTAAACGTAATGGTCTAATTAGCTTGGTTCGTCTGGAAATAATGAAGAATTTTGAATTGCCATATAATTGACATTGATCCGATTATGCGATTGTACATATATAAGTAGTTAATTGTTGTGTGAATAGAGTAATTTATGATTTACTGTCAGTGTTTTGTGCGTGTGTAGATAGTGACATGTAAATAAGTAGTTAACGACATTAGTAGAACATGTAACACTTTGTTTACCGTCGCCATATTGTTTTGGAATAATTAAAAAAGATCGTATATGCTTTATATGGAATTTAAAACTCGATTTTGAGTCTATTTTAGCTGGATTGAGTCAACTAAAGAAATCTCGTCAGTGTTATCATTAAACCATCTCTGACGAAATAGTTAATGAAAAAATTAAATCCATTATAAAAAAAGTTTCTAGTTTTGCGATTGTCTATGGGCGGATATAAGTCAAATTATTATAATTTCCCTACCATAGCATAAATAACCTAGAATTTTTGTAATACTCAAATCCTAGATGATTATTGAACTTTAAATTGAGTTTTAAATTCATAATGAATCAATATCGATAGTACAATTACTTACATTAAAAAATAATTTATCACTGACACAATGATGACATAAGAATTTAAAATGTCAGTATTTGCCGCCAAAATTAATTTGATCTATAATTGTTTTCTACATAAAAATTTGATTTTAATTTAAATTTAGTATTCTAATAAAATATTGTGTTATAAGTTATAACAAATAGATATGTATTATTATTATTTTTTGAACTGGCACGTCCAACAGTTGCATTTTATCCTTAGATTATAATAAAAACAACGAACCAGAATGTTGCTAAATGATTAGTCATTTATTATCTTCGTTAGAGTTCGTATAGACATACTATTTGAAGCAATAAATTGAAAAAATAAATAAATATTACCTTATATTTACAAAAAAATCTATTAGCATCTATGAGACTTTGTTTTTCTGTGTCCGATTTTTAAAAACATAATTTTTAAAGATGAAATACATTTATATACTAACAGATCAATTTGTACTTAATTTTATCTATATTTATTTCAAAATGTAAATAAAGTAGACATGTCAACATACGTACCTATAATAGATTTGAGAACGTCTCAAATTTAATATTAAAACATAGCAATAAGCTTAACTTTATTAAGTTTTTTAAGTAACGTTTTGTAACTTAATTTATATTTTCCACATTTAGACCGATGTAATTATTTTAGCTAGGCTATAGAACGTTATTACGATTACAATAATTATTATAAATAATAGTATTAATAATAAAAAGGAATTTGTAATTATAACGACAAAAGGTGTAATGAATTTCGATTTATAAAAATTAATAAAAATTTACGAGTTTTAATTGTGTTTTTATTGATTATCTGTAGCTTAAGTGTCTTAAAAATAGACAGAGAGTAACAATAGACCTGATTGGTTCCCTTTGTTTGAAGGGAAGTATTATCGCTAAACGTTTACCTTTGTGCAACCCCTCTTTAACCTTGTAAGCTCATTTTATTGTCTTCAATATTCCCAGATTACCCTATAATCTCTCATAACGTATAACAGTTTATTCCGCATGGCAACATCGCCTTTGTTACACTCAGCGTCAGTCACGGCCCGCCGAAACGAAATAATAACATGGCGGACTGCGCGCCGAAAAATGACAACTCCCACGTTGTTTTATTCCGATTTAAACTCTACCAGCATTACAATAAGGACTGAAATACGATTCTAGGATAATGTATTTACGTTCTTTGAGGTATAAATAGTAATTTCGATGGAACAAAGGTAGCGAATCTGCACGTGCGCGTTATTAGAGAGGGCAGGCTAATAAAATGTCGGATTAAGTCAGAGGGACAGGTGAGGGCGGTGAAATTGAAAACTATTGGCCTCTTCAGTGTGCTACGTGTCTTGTGCGTCTCGTGTTACAATTTACATCGCCTGATGTAATTGCATTTTCCGGATGTTTGTGGATTTTGTTTTTATGTGTTCAGCATCCTTCTATTTATATGAACACAGTTTCGTATGTAACAACTAATAGAAAAAAGGAAACGATGGAATTATAAGGCATCATACTGATATCAAAGTACACATTAAAATATCTGTACTGACCTTTATATTATGTAAGCACTAAGAATCGAATATATAAGATATATATAAGACGCAAAAATATCCGAATTAGGACGTCTTCCTGTTAGATGATTGGTTGCCTGTGTTCACGCGCAACTGACAAAACTATCTCTTTTTTTCTTGTTGGTTTTATCATTAATCTCTTTCTATAGCTTTGACTTGTATGGGTGCTGCCGCTGCTGTGCGGAACACTTTTTTCGGTTGATGTGTAGGTATACATATTTATTACTTATAATATCATTGACTATTAGAAGAATATATAGAGCAAAAATAAAAAAAGGAAGTTAATCAAACAACTGAAATAACATCATTATATAGCTTATTATTATTATTGTCAGTTTAAATGTGTAAATATATTTAAAAGCTTTAATCTATAGTACATAAAAATATCTATGTTATCAGTAGTGGAACGGTTTTGAATTTTGATACGTCTAAGACATGACCGCATCTCGCAAGAACGCGGTCTCTGAATTTCTCTTCAATCGATTTTGAAAATTTTAATACATATTTAATGTGTCTATTTATCATAAAAGGTCACTATCAGACCCATCTGCTTGTTACATAAAAAAAAACTTCGAAATACATAACTGAAATTGTATTAGGTATATATTCGTCCTAAAGATTCCATTTCGTCTTGAAGATTTCTTCCTCGACTTTAAAGAGACAAGAATGAAAAGATATTTAATACATTCTAGTTCTATTCTAGGTATAGAATACTTATTATATAATATTTTTACGCATTGTAGAGTCAACTACCTACTGAATTTTCTTAAATTTAGTTTTTGAGTAACTAAGGATTTCAGGTTCGAAGGGATTTTCAGTTTTGAAGGCTATAAATTGAAGTTCTTTGTAAAACTGGAAATTAAATTAGTAAAAATGGAGTGAGGAAATCAAACGTGTTCACGAAAGCGCTAATTAGACAAAGCTTGGCGCGGCTCCCATCGATCGGTGATATGACACGCTTCGAGAGAAATCCAACGTAGTTGATAGCTAGTAGATATATTGATTTATATCATTTTATCTACATTGATAAATGTAGCTAAATATATTACTTCTATGCGTTGAATAGACTTTTTGAAGGTTTATATAACAAGCTTTTGAACTGCTTGATAATGCATGTTATCATTGAAAAAATGTTCTATGAGTACGACAAAGCCTAAACAACGCCTAACTAAGTATATACCAATTGATGTGCAATCGTAGCACCGACTCTTTTTGCTATTTTTTATCTTTTTTTTATTATGAAGACTTACTTAGTTGCCAGTTGTGTTTCTTGGTTTTAAGAGCATAACCCAAAATTAATTTTTTTTTAGTTATTCGGCTCTTAGAAAACAAGGCGATTTCCAAAAAAAAAATATAGAAAACCAAACTACTGACTACTGCTGAATTTAAACTTATTTCCGGCTTATCTATACTAATATTATCAAGGAGTAAAGTCTGTGTAGGTATTTGTTAAAGTGTAAGGGGTAATCTCGGGATCTACTAAACCGATTTTAAAATTTTTTTCACCAATAGAAAGTAACATTATTGCCGAGTGTTATAGGCTATATAAAAAACCGAAAAAGATAATAAACATAGCCCACTTCGTTGGGCACGGGTCAGCTAGTTTATATCACCACTTTAAAGGATCTCTTCCAATTAGTAGGAAATATGTAGAGTAAATAACACGTAGGTACTAAATTCTGAACAAAAACTTAACTACGCACTTACCATAAAAGACATTACACATATTTTATAAAACAATCATTATCTAAAAAAATAAATGTAAAAGTATTTATAAGTACTAAACTAATCGAGCCCAGTGCATGCCAAATTTCATCCGAACGCTATAACGTAATTTCCGAACGCAAATTAAAAAAAAAATCTCCCAAATCAACCTTCATGTATAAAACCTCCTTGCGCAATAGTAAGGTTATATTTTCATAGGAAGTCATAAATAAACCGGTTTCCCTATAGGGGTGAGCTGTAAACAAATTTGCGAGCATTGTTCGGGGTCGCTATGAATACGGGGTAAGATCTTCGTGGGGTTAAGATGTAGGGTGGCTTGTAATTGCCGTGAAAGCAATTCTGGGAAATGTTTTATGTATGCATTCGCTTGCTTATCTGTGATTTTTTGAGTAAGGCTTTCGTGGGACGCTTTAGGGTTCCAAAGTTTGCGTCTGCAGCTCTTGGAAGTTGGAACCCATCGTGTCCGTTATTGGTGAGTCCAAACGATAAATGCTAGAAAAAGGTTTTAAGTCATTTATTCTCGAAAAAGATAAACTTATCGCTCGCTTGAGAACATATAATAAGTAGATACGAAGTAATTCAACTGAACTGATATTATAGGTCGCGTCACGAATCTTTAGTGCTGAACGAAACCTGCGCAGAAGTCAAAATAAGGTATCGAGATGACGGGGCAGCGCGCGGGGCGCGTGATAGTCGGGTGCGCGAGCGTTGATTGGTTGTCCCAGTCGTGTTGTCTTTCTCGCACCAATACGTCAATTACGAGTGCGATTCTACCGATGCGCAGCTATTCTCGTCCAGCGCTTAACATAAATGACGCGACCTATACGTGATAAAGCTATAAAGTGATCATGCAATGTTTATTAGGTAACGAGTGTGGAAATGATATTACTTATTTCTCGTGTCTACCGCAATGTAGGTAAACATCATGTGTAATACTTAACTTTTAAGCGATCTCTTAAATAAAAATTCATAAAAAACTGCAATCCCCCTTAAAAGATAAACTGTAGTGGCTAAGACACCTTACATTAATTGTGGCGTTATGGAGACCTAGACTTGGAACTTGGAAAATATAGGACATAGCAACGTAATTCAAGATGAATCACTTTCGAATTCGTAGCCCGACACACGCTTAACCAATTATAATAATTCTCTATTATTATACTAAAATTATTATATGGAATACAGAAGTAGCAAGGCTACGGTCGTGAAATAATCCGGATCCGATACTTTCATCACCTACATATTATATCAAAAACAAAAATACAATTTGACGAACTTGAACTGTAGTCAGCCTTTTATACATAAACTCATAATCAACTTTCCTTACTTATATTAGTCAGAAAACTTGGTAAATTTGATGGTAAAACATATTTTATATTACAATACATGCTTTAAATGTTTATTTGTTTATCTATGGCAGTTGTTTCATTCTAAAAAAAGGATATTATAAAATATTATCTAAGAAATAACACAAGCCAATAAAAAAAACCAGATTGACAATTGCACAGCATGCAGTGCAAACGACTCAAATCGTTACAAAAACATAATCTAATGTATTCAATAAGATTACTGTATAAAATTTGACTTTTTAAAGAGTCAAAGCTATGTCCATAGTCGCTCGTCATATTTTATTTTTTTAACTAGCGCTTCTCTAGTCTATGGCCCTACAAACATTTTAAAAGATAATGACGTTTATTTTCACCTTGCTTCTAATAAGCCCTAAAAAGTATTGTTTTCTGAATAGCTAGAGTTTTCTCATTTCATCCCCAAGTATTTAATAATGAGGTCATCACGCAGTAACAATGGCAGGCAATTATCCGGCCGTGTGAGAGCCAACTAGCTAGTTAAATTGGCCTCTCATTTTGTGACAATACCAGGTAATGTACCCAGTCATTCTTAAAGATATGCACGACAATATAGTAGCTAGGCACAGCTCGCAACCGCGCACAAGGTCTGTAATGTCGAGGGGCTCCGAGGCTGACTAATTAGAACAAAAACGCGGGAAAACACAAGTACGCTTGACAGTGAGGCAGAGACAAAGAGCGTCAACTCAACTGTCAAAAAGGTTCTATGGCGCGCCGTGCGCGAACCGCGTTCTCGGCCCTAGATGTATAAAATTTTAGATCGATTTTCCAACAGAAGGCGGACATTGGCTTGAAAATTTATTTTTTGTCGGCCTCGATGGGGAACGTTGCATCCGTTGTGAGCTTTTAGAGGAACTTTAACCTTGTGTCGTTGGAATAGAGTTGAAAGTTCTCAGTACGGGGATGATGATAGGATGTTTTAGTGTTATCTATGGTTGCGTATAGAAGCGCCATCGCGTCGATTGTCTCTGGCACGTTCGGGCAAAGAGGCCACAATCGATAGAGCACGGGCGTGCGTTGTAATGAATTTATTAACAAACTACTGTAGCCCTGTGGTTTTACGTGACGGTAAAATATTTACTGCGATATAATTTTATATTACGTATGATTGTTATACTATTCAAAAGCGTTTGTTCATTCAGTTTAAACGTCCATATCAACAATTTAATTAAACTGATCTTGTTGAATTACTTTTATAAAACAATTTATCTAAGCAAATACAGTAGAAAGAAGTAGATATATAGTAGATACAACTCTATATAGAAGGTTCTTGTTAAAGTATGAGTCTGAAATCCAATCATATAAATCATTTAAATCCGTTCGATGGTTTTTATGATAAGGTTGATCATACTAAAGTACATAGATAGTCAGCTAGATCACCCTCTTTTTTAGGCTTCGTCGTAGTCGGATAAACCACCATTTAACACAGCTATCATCAATAATTACTTACTGGTAATTCAAATGTTTGCAAACCCGTGAGTTATGTGTCGAGTCACCGTCCTATACCACCTGACGTCTCATTATGGCGACCACCAACCACCGTTCAGACATATATTCTATATTTTAGTTGGGTTCCGTATGTAATATTTGTATGTACTTTGAAAGATAAAGATATGTAGTATGTTTATATAATAATAATAATAATAATAATTATAATAATTCTTTAATAAATCCTTTACTGTCTCTGTTATATCCTTATGGAAATCCTTGCCTGTTAATATTAGAAAAGCACACACTAAACTCCTTTAAAAACCTAGTACAAAAACACTATCTCTATTGCCTAAAACTCAAACTAGTTTATTCTTAGTATGTAGTCTATATGTATGTATATGTGTATGTATGTATGTATGTTTGTTTGTATGTATATATGTATCTATACTTGTATTATCTGTATAATTATGTATTTAATATTATAATACTAATGTTGCATTTTCGCCACCGTTCTTAAATATATTGATAATGTACGATTTTTCACTTGTTTGGTTGCCTGGCAGAAATCACTTTGTAGTGATAAGGCCGCCAGTTACAATATTTCTAATATATTTAAGATATAAATAAATATATTTATTTTCTGACCACAATATTATGCATAACAACAATAAAAGGAAAATACAGTGTTCATAATTTTAGTAACATATTGTGGGAGACTGGTGCCTAAACTAAGCTGTTGGCCTGTATTTCAGGACACCAGGTCTCCCCCATCCCCCAAATATATAAAACGAAGTCGCTCTCTTCGATCTGCCTGTATATTTGAATCTTTAAAACTATGCAACAGATTCTCATGCAGTGTTTTTTTATCAGATACTAGCTGTTGCCCGCGACTTCGTCCGCGTTTACTTCCATAAAAAATTTATTCCCCTGGACACTGGAAAAAAAGTATCCTATGTCCTTCTCCTGGTTCTAAGCTACATCCCTACCAATTTTCAGCCAAATCAGTTGAGCCGTTATCGAGTTATAAATGGTGTAACTAACACG
>JADANM010005263.1:756627-768263 GCA_026213755.1 Eurema hecabe | reverse complement strand
AAAATAGAGTGGTCCCTTCATCGTCGTTATACCCGAAATCCACTGTATTACCATATCCAAATTTTCCATTTTCAATTGTAATCTGTGGATATTTTTAATCTGTGAAACTTTTATCGTTCCCAAAGAACGTTACTTAAATTTAATTAAAAGTTTTTTTTTACAGCTAACAGTTCAACGCCACGAGGAGTTCCCCTGAGACCTGTTTTGCCCTTGAGGTCTCCAACCACCTTGGTTCTGACCCTGGTTGCCGTACCTCTGGTTTGGGTTCTGCTGGTTTTGATTCTGGTTGCCGTACCTCTGGTTCGGGTTGTGTTGGTTTTTGCTCGAGTACCCTTGGTTTTGATAGCCTTGGCTCTGGTATCTCTGGTTGCTGGAGTAGCCCTGGTTGCCGTACCGGTTCTGGTTGCCGAAGCGGTTGCCGTGCCTGTCCTGGTTGGACTGGTAGCCGGAGCGGTTGTAACCTTGGTTTTGGTCATAGTTCTGATGTGGGACGTAGCCGCTGCGTTGCGGTCCGAAGGACTGTGAGCGATCTATAACAAAAAATAATATATTAGCTTCAAGAAATTTTACATTTCTAAAATAAGTGAGGTTCACTTATGAAATGTAGACAAGTTTGAGTAACTTGTAAAAATGGACCCTATAAAAAATTATCTAAGTACAACTTTACGTTAATGTTGTTAGGTTATAAATGTCGAAATGTCCTAATCATATTACGAGACATCCATTTTCACTTGGAGAATTTTTTCTGACATACAATGTCTTAAAGTCCACCAAATTTATTCTATAAATAAACCCTTTAGCCTGAAGTATATAAAATCTACAAATACCCTTAGTGTCTACAACACTTAATCCGACACTAGCGAACCTCCAGCGCTTATAAATAGGCTTATTTTTTCTATTTAGCCAAAAGATTCACGCACCGCGTCTCACGGCGCCGAACGCTCGCGGTATTAACCGGCTAGAACCAGTTGAAGCCGCTTCAAACCAGCGGTAAGCGGCTGCGGGGCCGGGCGGGCTGAAAGCCGCGCGAAGTGTTTAATCGCTCGCTTTGTGCGTCCCTAATGTCGTATACAAGGATGTATGCCGCTGAATTAACCGTTACGTTTCGTTTTTTTTAAATAAGCATCGTTATATTATTATCGGTATTATATCGGGATTGATTATCACACAAAGGTCAATCGCGATCAAAATGTACATTTTCTGTTTAAAACCAAATTTTCGCGACGATCATGTAGATAATTTAAAAACTAGGCTACATATAGTGACACTTGATTCTTAAATCGTCACAGTATAACATAACTACCACCGATCTACCAATATGCCCATAGTTTCTTTTACACAGATTATACAGGCCGAGACCTTCAGATTTACTTCTGTATTTTCTTCTGTATTGTCTGATCTACATACATGATAGAATTCAACCAAATCCAGTCAGATTTTTTGGGTAAAAGCCTACGTCCTCACACGCTTGCATATATCTTATTAATAAGAACATAAGATTCGCTTGTATTCTTCAATATTTCTTCTTAAAAAAAAACCCCCACATTATGGGTACCCCCACAGTGCCAGACATTCTACCGCCTGAACAGTGATGTGAAAATGTCACTGTGCTCCGGTCTGAAGGGCACCGTAGCCAGGGAAATTACTGGGCTAATGAGTCTTAACATCTGATGACTCAAAGTGGGGAGCGTCGGTGTAGTGCACCCCTGCCCGAAGTTGGGCTTTATAGCAAAGTTCCGGGTAGCACTGCATTGGCTATGGGCTGGCGTTACTCTTACCATCAGGAGTGCGTCCAGCTCGTCTCCCCTCTCCTCTCCTCTATTGAAAAAAAATCTTTAACAATATAATAAACAATCTTTGTAACATTTCTTGTTGTGTATCGTCTCAATGTATGTGCTATGCCGAAGTGTTTCTTTCTTTCTTCTCTGATATTTATATAAATAGACTAGCGGTTTCCGCGGTTTCACCCGCGTTAATCCCCTTTCCGGGGCAATACCGGGATGAGAGCTATCCTATCTTTTAAGTTGGATCAAACTGCACATGGTGTGCGAATTTCATTATAATCGGTAAAGTGATTAAGGAGTCCATTGAGGACAAACATTGTGACGCGAGATTTAAATATATATTAAGATAAAAAACTCCCGAACATAACTCATCTAGATGCATACATCCCTGCCTGTAAGCGGCTACTTTCTGTACGACGTGAATCGCGCGAACAATCACCTATCAATGGCTTTTCCGTCGAACAAAACACCTCTATTTGCACACCCTTATACGTATTATTTGAGTATTAATTCCAAGTCTTAGTGTCGACTATTAAAGGACTGTACCGACGGCTGCAAAAGTATAAATTAGCATGTACCTATAGCGCGCGTCATTTATGTTTAGCGCTGGACGAGAATAGCTGCGCATCGGTAGAATCGCGCTCGTAATTGACGTATTGGTGCGAGAAAGACAACACGACTGGGACAACCAATCAACGCTCGCGCAACCGACGATCACGCGCCGTCCCCTCGATACCTTATTTTTGACTTCTGCGCAGGTTTCGTTAGGCGCTAAAGATTCGTGACACGTACTATACCTACATGATAAGTCATAACAAAACGTCCTACCATTAAGATATTTTATCGGTTAAATTGTTGATTATATAGGTCTCTTGTCGTGACAATTTTAAATATAATTTTTTAATGCTAAGATGATTTGTAATTTTCAATTCGATTTTTCCAAGTTAGTAAAATTTCAATAAACATTCTTTT
This sequence comes from Eurema hecabe, assembly GCA_026213755.1. Classification (NCBI taxonomy): domain Eukaryota; kingdom Metazoa; phylum Arthropoda; class Insecta; order Lepidoptera; family Pieridae; genus Terias; species Terias hecabe. The sequence continues at coordinate 765,507 of JADANM010005263.1, read as the reverse complement.
AAATTTTCGTTAAAAATATTAAAAACATTTTTCATGAAAAAATCAAAATCCAATTCATTAAGACAATATTGTAAGGCCTTGTAATTGTAATTGCAAAACCTTAAGTTCTGAGCTGAATTATGAAGACATGTCTGTCTGTTAGTTCGTTTACTCCTAAAATGACAATTCCCTGTGTCATATGACGTCATTTGCCACGCTACGTTTACTTATTACTCAAAGTGACGTTAAAATCATACGCAACCAAAAGTATACAATAGATTTTATATATCGCACTACATAGGGGCTGCTAGTGTAGTACACTTATAAGCCTACTAAGAAAGCTCATCACATTGCATAGCTTTCGAAATCATAGGTGATAAAATGACTTTGTATAATTAGCGGCACTTATCTTTAGCGGTGAACGAAACCTGCACAGAAGTCAAAAATAAGGTATCGAGGGGACGGCGCGTGATCGTCGGGTGCGCGAGCGTTGATTGGTTCCCCATACTCGTAGTGTTGTCTTTCTCGCACCAATACGTCAAATACGAGCGCGATGTTACCGATGCGCAGCTATTCTCGTCCAGCGCTAAACATCCGTGCCGCGACCTATACTATTCTAGCTACACGTGTACGTTTACGTTACGTTTCATACGTAATTAAGTAGGTACTTAATCATACCTTTAGTTGTCATTGTCGGTAGTTTGAGAGAGCTTTGACGACATTGTATCGATTTTAAAACAATTTTAATTGATTCCATCATTAGTATTATTGGAAATTGCGAACTCTTATAATAGGAAGATACAGAATTAATTACGCCGCGAACACTAGTTTATTGTTTTCAAAGATCGATAGACTATTCATTAAAATGTCCATACCGGGGTAAAAAGTAACCTATGTGTCCAATCTTAGAGTCTAATCTACGTGTAGACTTCAGCGTCCATTACGTCATTTTTGTGTTAAAGAAAAATAAGCATATCTCACAAATTATCGCGTTTATAATATGACCAGGATCTTACCTATTTAATGCTTATTAACTGACCTATAGTGCTTGTAATGCTTGAATATAGCGCATTACCCAATAAAAAAAATATCCTTTATTGTCTTCAAAACTACTAACTACTGACAATAAGAAAAAATACAAAGATAAAATAAAACACGAGTCAAATTACAATCTAAATGAATTTATGGTTAGTGAAAAGTTGGTGAAGACTAAGGGTGATTGGCTCAGCTTGTGCTGTTTTCAGCCACCTCGTTCCCTGTGGTGTTATGTGGGAATAGTGTGGTGCCACACCCACGTCAAACAATTATATAAAATAAAGTAACAATTCTAACATAATATTCTAGTATAATATAAAATCTAGTTATGTTATCTAAACTTGCGAATGATCGGACAATTTCACTATATCTTTAAATATATCTACCGATATACATATGGACAAACGATTTGATTTCAAATAAATTTCCGTACGTGGAAACGTACAGACGTAGCCGAACACTACCGCTAATAATTTCATACAACTGTAAGCAATTAAAACTCAATTCCCAAAGGTTTCCTATAAAACAAATCTCCAACTACCGTCATCTATAAATCCGACACGTTTATAGTAATTAAGGGACTTTCTAGGATCATCTAAACGCCAAAAAAACTGTTGAAACCGCACGCTCAATGCTCACTCGAGCCCTGTATAATTTTGGCACGAACGCATTGCTCTTATTTGTGTCGCTTTCATAGTGAATGTGTCGCGTCGGCCTCCATTAGCCCGCTATTATGAATGCAGACATTTTACCAGAGCGATAGGTAAGAGCGAAAATGGCCCCAAAAATTTGCACTTTGCGTTTCAGCCTTTAAATGTGGACTTGTCGTGGCGTCTTTGACTACGTGTTTATTATATAAGCAGCCAGTGTTCGTGTCTTAGTTGAACGTTTAGCTGCAGCTTTGTTAATGTGCTACATAAATAAATAAATAAAAATAAAAAACACTTTATTGACACACACAAAGAAGTACACACACAAGGAATAGAATAGCCAATTGGCGGCCTTATCACTACGAAGAAATATCTTCCAAGCAACCGGTAGTAGGCGATAAGAAAAAGTTATTTTCAAATAGATAATTCATAGCTAATAATATAATAAAGTGCTTAAATAGAAGAAAATATGAACGCGACAGATAAACATACATATCATAATATAAACATGAATACCTGTAGCAAATACATAAAAAATAGTAGCAGTAACAACAGGAAAAAAAGGTGGTACCATAGTTGAGTTCGTTTAATTGTTTCTGTTTAAAAGTTATTTTTATATACAAGACATGTAGTCCTCCAAGACAACTTATTCTTTCTAGCAGTAGAATATGTATGAGGAATATGACTATGACCCTAAACAATTAATATGGTATGGGATATAAACCCCATATATAGAGAAGTATTTATTCATCCGGCCAGAAAAATAATTTAAAAAAAAATCCAAATTTAGCCATCCACGTACTCGAAAAAATCTTTCTCATAGATACACAACGTTACAAGCATATCATACCTCCCAAAAACATCCATCCACTCATTTCCGCGACACCCAAAAACACGAGTACCCGCAACAACTTGGAAGCTTCTCGACTCTTGTCTTCCAATCTTGGCGGGAAAAAATATAAAGCATAAACGAGACACACTCGAGTGAAGGTATACTATAATTAGAGGAGGCGCGCGCGTGCTCAAGTGGCGGGGCGCGGCTTGCGAAATGTCTGCGGTGTTTGCCGCTCCATAAGTCGAATTAAACCTGACGCTTCACGTGACTCCTGCTTCGCCGATAACCCGATACCGCTCGAGAAATGGTAATTAAAATTGTCTTGGAAGAGCAGGCAAAGATACCCCTGACCCTTACGCGGTTTAGTCGGCAGAGGACCATAGTCTTCAAAACATAATGGTACCCCATAATTATGTTTACATTATAGGGCATTTTGATTAAGGTGCTTATGCAAACAACTTATATAAAAGTACAAAGCGAAGACAAGAAAAGCAATATTTAGGTCGTAAGGCTGCAAGAGATGAATGTGGTGTCTGTCGCTTCATAAGTCGAATTAAACTTGACGCGTCACGTAACTCTTGCCTTGCGGATAACCCAATAGTGCTCGGGTAATTAAAATTGTCTCGGAAGAGTAGCCGCCTGTGACAGTTAAAGTTATTATAAACAAGGTATTCTAGGTCATTGCAAGTTTTCTATGAAAGTAAAACTTATTACACGAGAAAACCACTGGGCACACATTTGACCGCGAATTAAATAGCTTCACTGATCGTAAGCGACGGATTTAGAGATAACAAGTAAGGAGCAAATACACCTTAAGAATAAAAACTTAAGAAGATCCAAGTAGTATTCCATGGGTGGTAGTCTTGTATTCGCAGTCATCCTTCCCGAAGATTCCCAATTTTCCAAGAGCATAAAGAAATACTCCATGTATATCAAGTATGGAACTTCGCATCACGCCACCCGGGGCGACGTCTGAGCGCGCAGCTTGTTAAGGATATCCAAACGAAATAATTCACTTTTGCCTTTGTTTTGTTCTTGTCTAGGAGAACCTAGCGAAATTGCCATGTACCTTTAAGAGATTTCCTTCAAAAATTGACGTCAAATTCTTGCTTAAATTTTCGGAAGACATATAATATTTTGTATTAAATTTAACAAATCTTGTACTAACCCATTATACCTACTAGTGTGTTGGATTGGATGTTGGATATTTGTGACCGATCATCATATTCTTGGAGGTACCAGAATTTACATAGGGTTATTTTTATTTGAAAAAAAAAACGAATATTATATTCTACTGTATTAATTCGCTTTGTAAATGATTGTAAATCAATTTTTATATTTTTATATGTAACCTATTGTAAATCTGAACGAATTGTGTCGGTGCCGTATATGTGTCATGATTGAAAGAATCAGGCTCCTGAAAAACAGTATTTACTATCTTGGGAGCCTGGGTAAAATATTTTGTAGATCACCTTATTATGGAAATAAATTATTATTATTATTATTATATTTTTAATGGAAGCGAAGTCGCGGGCTCTAAGCTAGATTGGCACCCTCAATACGTACCAGAACCATTGCTCATACACCAGTCGACAACTATGAAATGATTCCCTTATCTAAACAGTCACCTAGCCACCTCTGGCAACAGACAATTTTCAATATTAAACTTTAATACCAGGTTAATCGTTTTCACGTATTTAGATATGTCAATCTCAAAATCAAATAAGCGTATTCAATTAAAGCCCTAGCTGTTTGGGGGCCATAATTAGGACACGTGCCGCCCCCTACGGGAATGACAGGCTAAACTCAACTCTATTACAAAGGGGCTAGGAACTCTTGTGTTCTGAGGGTATCCCTAAAAAGAGATTAATTGGAAGTCAACTCGAGTTTGTTTGTACATGCTGGTACATTTATTAATGTCTGGATGGGTTAGTTGTTTGATATACTTTAGGTTCAATGCCAAATCGTACCACCATTTTTATTTCAATCATGCTGTTGAAATAAAAATTGAAATAAAAAAAATCGTTATAACGTAAGAAAAACCAAGAAATAGGGATCCTTGAATTAAAAAAAAACACTTCCGTTTAAAAAACCGATCTTTATCCGATTAAAAAGTAAATAAAATACGCATTAGCACACCTCCGAGAGCCACCTGGACACAGAAGGGATCGATAAAAACGCTCGAAACTGTAGCGTAATCCCCTTCACCCGGATAATAGGAAGCACTTGAGCCGATCGACCCGTTATTTAAAAAAAAATCGCTCCATTGTGCTGGCAACCCTCGATAATTATTATTTTCGTAGTTGGCGACACTGCGCCCAACAATGGCGCGCTTCCTGTTTACCTTCGCGCGCTATTTCACGTCAATGCAATGACAGGCCAATTTGAATTGGTTCTTTCGTTAGACGTATTAGTTTATTTTAATTATAGGCTTTAACTGTTCGGACATTAGCCCTTTGTCGGCCGCCATTGATCTGGTAACACTGTTGATACATTTGTGTAATGTCTATTCTTGAAGAATGGAATAAGGTATCCTTTTGACAGACTAAAAGGATTTCTTTATTATTACCTTAATTTAGATCTCTCTATTCTCCCAAGTCAAATGGGACACTTCAATTATTATTAAGTAAATGTTTAGTAATAGACATTTCAGCTATGAATAGTTCCCACGTCAGACATTAATTAAGAACATTATTTTTAATGAAGACTTTTTCATAACCACATTTTAAACTAATATAATTTATGGGTAATATAAAGTTTATTGGTTTATAACATCCTAATAAACAATTCACACAAAAAAACACCAATCACAAGAAAACTACCAAAAAATATAATCGTATCTCAATATAAATTACGTGTCACGTTGTTTGTCTGCGGTTGACTTCTAATTCCTAAAGTAATGAACCGATTTTTAATTAAATTTGCACACCGTGTGCAGTATGATCCAACTTAAAATATAGAAACCCGGTATTGCCCCGGGAATGGGAACTACGCGGGTAAAACCGCTGGCGTAAGTATCGTATATCGTAGAAATTGGACCCAGGACTCATATTCACTAGAGAACTTTCTGGAAAACAATTGGCGCATTCCCGAACAATCTAGAAACCAGGTTATCCTACAAAGGGACTCGGATCGTACATCCAACCCGCTGTTAGAACAATGCCGCCTAATTAAGGCAGCTTTTAGCGAAGATCCGATCTGATACAATGCTCGTTTAATTGGCTACCTCGTTTTGAACAAAGACATTTATACTGAACCGTTGTTGTGTTGTCTGTGCGTAGTGTTGAGTGACTCTAGACTCTATGGCTGTTTTTCTTGGGTAAATAACGTGTTTTTGAATAAAAATGCGAATAAAGATGTCTGAATGCTGCGATGCGTGAGTAATTACTATGTACCTATTTTTTACCTTTCGTATAGTACGCGTCACGAATCTTTAGCGCTGAACGAAACCTGCGCAGAAGTAAAAAATAAGGTATCGAGCTGACTGCACGTCGGGTGCGCGAGCGTTGATTGGTTCCCCATAGTGTTGTCTTTCTCGCACCAATACGTCAATTTCGAACGCGATTCTACCGATGCGCAGCTATTCTCGTCAATCGCTAAACATAAATGACGCGTACTATACCTATAAGTATGTAGGTACGAAAGAATAGTATGTAATTGTTTATTTATCCGTTTCTAGTAGCAAAAAACTCTGCTTAGTGTGACCAGATGGCGCTGTGCTAAAAAAGGCTGCAAGAATCCGCAAACCTAAAACCATGATATAACAGTGGAATATAACTAGGGTTGAAATCCATACGACTTCCGATATAGTCCTACTGCCTACCCCAGAGACTATAGGTGCATGATCATATCTTTAAAATGGAAAAAATTGTGTTTGTATTATTAGGGGGTCGCTGGGAAAAACTGGACGATTGCAGCGGCAAATAAAGAACGCTGGAAGATGGAGGAGGCCTTTACTCGTAAAAGGATCCTTATCTCGGAAGTAAGAACTAACAATACTAATAACTTGATTGTAATGCACTATGTATACTAACACATTACTAACAATTTATTATATGTATCATCAATACATTGTATAAAACAAAGTCGCTATTCGCCGTCTGTGTCCCTATGTATGCTTATATCTTTAAAACTACGCAACGGATTTTGATGCGGTTTTTTTAAATGGATAGAGTGACTCTTAAGGAAGGTATATGTGTATATTACATGCATATATGTGGGTAAAACCGCGGGACGCGGCTAATATCATATAAGAGAGGAAAATTAAAAGTCATTATTATTATTATTATTATTATTATTAGGGGGGTAAGGTCAAATCCTAGAAACTGAATTAAATATTCGTAACTCTACATGATTTAAAATCAAATATAACTTAAGACTGCAGAACACATGTAGCGACCGCTACTAATTCGCCTAGATCTAATAACGATCTACACAGGTCCTTAAAAATTGCTATCACCACAATTTCTTATTGGAAACTCCCTTTTTAATTCTACAACCTCCTTTTTACTCCCTCCCCTACCTATATTTTTCTATATTTTAGACACGAAATAAAACAATTGGAATAAAAAAGCTCGGTGCGGGCGTCGCGTGGCCCAATTAAGACTCCCCACATCGTCTCTCGTACGCTACGATCGACATTTGGCATTCATTGTGTTTTGATTGTGCGAATCATATCGACGCGATTTTAACTTCGACCCACTATGCCGGAATATTGAAACGCAACTTAAAATTAAGTACAATTTGAACCAATTCTGTCAAAATTACGAATCTTAAGGCGTGCTTATATTTAACTAGCTGTGCCAGCGACTTCGCCCGCGCAGATAACTTTGGGCAGCATTTTTGAAAATGCCTAACCCGCGCCAACAAACGTTCAGCAATTTCAACGTGATTCTTTAAATTGCCATAACTTTTTTATTTATCAACCGATTGACATGAATTAAACACTAGATGTTAAGTGAAGCTTACCACAATAAACCATTGAAATCCCCATCTAGATAGGATAAGCCATTTCTGAGATTAGCGTGCACAAAAAAACAAACAAACAAGACAAACAGACAATAACTCCAAAAATCATTGTTTTGGGTTCTATTGCGTTAATAAAGGTCTCCTATAATATTTTTGCTCATATATCTTTCATGTACAGACAGCGACTTGTTTCGTTTTTATTATATGTATAGATAGATTTGCGTATGAGTATTTGGCCGTAATATTATATACGCTAAAATTTGTAATGACGCCTCTACATGCATCATCCTACGTTCGTTTCTAGAAACTTCTCTAGTGAATACCGGTCTTGTGTACATGTCTACGATAAACTAGCGGTTTTACCCGTGTAGTTCCCGTTCCCGGGGCAATACTGGGATATAATAATAATAATAATAATTTATTTGTCATGATATCATTTAAACATTTACAATTTAAGTTATCACCCGACTATCACACTACTGAACTAGTATAAAATACTGTGTCTCAGCAGTCGCGTCCTTCCCAATGTGATTAATTAAATATAAGCTTAAATGAAATTAAAGATAATACCACAGAACCAAGAAGAGTTAGTGTTTTTTTTATGTGTGTGTGTGTGTGTGATATAAAGTATCCTATGTGTGATCCCAGGGATGTACCTATGTACATACTAAATATAAAAAAAATCAACTTAATCGATCAAGCCGTCCTCGCGTGAAATAATAACAAACATACACACATTCTCACAAACTTTCACATCTATACTAATATTATAAAGAAGTAAAGTTTGTGTGTTTGTTAAATTGTAAGAGGTAATCTCGGGATCAGCTGAACCGATTTTAAAAATTCTTTCAACAATAGAAAGCCACATTATTGCTGAGTGTCATAGCCTATATAAAAAGGTTAATTAACATTATGCCCAACGAAGTGGGCACGGGTCAGCTAGTTTATAAAATTAGTAGGACAGTATAGTAGGATATCACTAGCTCGCGCAATTGTATAGGTCGCGTCACGGATGTTTAGCGCTGGACGAGAAAGACAACACTATGGGGAACCAATCAATGCTCGCGCACCCGACGATCACGCGCCGTGCCCACGATACCTTATTTTTGACTTTTGCGCAGGTATCGTTCAGCGCTAAAGATTCGTGACGCTACTTATACCTACGTACAATAACACCTAGAGCCGCAGTGCGATCACGCAAAGTGAAGCAATTTCAACTTAGACTATTTTGTCTGACTACAAAGAGCGTCGCATCAAAATTCGTATGTTTTTCATAAATTTCAAATATTTCACATTTTCCCTATAAATGTAATATAGCAGCAACATTATCGGTAGGCTTGTGTGCGTGTCATCGAGTATAAGAACGTGCTGTTAACACCTACATATATACAGTTTTGGCTTCACTTACTGCGG
>JADANM010005263.1:717785-737882 GCA_026213755.1 Eurema hecabe | reverse complement strand
GTATATAAAAAGTGAGTATACAGATGAGAAGAAATATCTTATTACGTACGACATATTGTAATCTTCTATTCCCTCCTCCTCTCTCTTACTCACTCTATTTCCCTTCGTCTCTTTCTATCGCACTCTTATTTTGTATCTTTCGCTATTTCTCTTTGAAATATGTCGTCATCAAATGATGATTAATTTTATTTATACATTTTTTTGTTAAAAATAACGTTCTTTTCTTTGCTTATATTATATTACTAGCTGTGTCCGCTACTTCGCCCGCGTAGAAAAGTGACTTTGGGCAGCATTTTTGAAAATGCCTAACCCGCGCCAACAAACGTTCAGCAAGTTCAACGTGATTCTTTAAATTGCCATAACTTTTTTATTTATCAACCGATTGACATGAATTAAACACTCAATGTTAAGTGAAGCTTACCACAATATAACCCTCATATAGATAGGATAAGCCGTTTCTGAGATTAGCGTGCACAAACAAACAGACAAAAATTCCCAAAATCATTGTTTTGGGTTCTATTGCGTTAATAAAGGTCTCCTATATTTTTTCTCATATATCTTCCATGTACAGACAGCGACTCGTTATGTTATATATATATATATATATATATATATATAGGTATAGATATAGATATTATATTATAAGGTAATAGAAGTATGAAATGCTATCCCATTTCATACTTTTAACATTTTTTTTGCCTCATTGAAATAAAAATGATTTTCTCATAAGGCTCATTGGCTTCTATTAAATGAAAAATTTTTTAAAAATCTATTACCCATCACGATTCCAATAAGTAGTATATGTATATACTTACGGGATCACTCATGAGGGTAGCCCAGGGCTTAGGCACGTGCTGGCAGCTGGCCGCCGGGAACACCCCCATCAGCTGCTCCAGGGGACGGAACTGCAAAGTGAAAGTCAAAGTCAAATAAATCTCTATTCAATTAGGCTTAGGCTATATAATATGTAGCCTCTGCCTGGCAGAAATCACTATTAGTGATCAGGCCGCCAATTACATGTGCATGTAAGCTTTTAATGTTTATATTTCTTTGCGTTTTTAAAAAATACAAAATTCAAAACATTTTATATAAAATGTTTTATTGTATAGTACGCGTCACAAAACTTTAGCGCTGAACGAAACCTGCACAGAAGTCAAAAATAAGGTATCGATGGGACGGCGCGTGATCGTCGGGTGCGCGAGCGTTGATTGGTTGTCCCAGTCGTGTTGTCTTTGAGCACCAATACGTCAATTACGAGCGCCATTCTAACGATGCGCAGCTATTCTCGTCCAGCGCTAAACATAAATGACGCGCACTATACATGTAATGAAGTATAAATAAATAAATAATATAGTATAGTACACTAGAATCGTCATGGTATTACACAACATACATTTATCACCGGTTCGGAAGGCAGTTTCTACAGAGAAGAACCGGCAAGTGACTATATTGTTGGATTTTTAAAATAGGAATATACAAATAGTCATTAATGTACAAAACAGGAACAACTATTATAATATCTAGACTCAAACAGGGTCAGCATGGTCAATTGTTTTGATTGGTAATTGGTAAACACCACGAGGGGGCGTCACCAAGCAGAGCCCAACCCCTGAGATTAAAAATGGTACATAGATAAGATACATTGAAATATTTATCTATACATATAATAAAAACGTAACGAGTCACTGTCTGTACATGAAAGATATATGAGAAAAAATATTATAGTAGACCTTTATTAACGCAATAGAACAATGATTTTTTTAATTTTTGTCTGTTTGTCTGTTTGTTTGTGCACGCTAATCTCAGAAAAGGCTTATCCTATCTAGATGGGGTTTTCAATGGTTTATTGTGGTAAGCTTCCCTTAACATTTACTGTTTAATTCATCTCAATCGGTTGATAAATAAAAAAGTTGAGGCAATTTAAAGAATCACGTTGAACTTGCTGAACGTTTGTTTATATGAAAGTCCACACGGACGGAGTCGCGGGCAACAGCTAGTATTTATATAAATACATTGCAAATAAAATTATATTTTCTTATTTTATCCTTTATGTATAGTTGCCTGGAAGAAATGGCTTATTTTTGTAAATGTTGTTATGTTAATACATGTAATAAAATAAGCTTATGAATAAATAAATAAATACATCCCTCCCTCATTTTCTCTAGGATTGTAAAATCCTGGTTACGGAAAAAAATTTACAAGTGGTGCCCAAACATACATAAAAACTAACGTTCACATTAAGAAACCTCCATTGTTTGGAGTCGGTTAAAAATAGGTGCGTTTTCTTCTTTAAAAGCACTCACCGGTTTAGTCCCCTTCTCAAACTTGGTGCTAAGACCGCAGATGTTCACGAAGTCCGAAGCGAACGGCGCGTAGTGGTACGGGAAGTACCACTTCCAGGAGGCGCAGCCCTGGTAGTAGTACCGGAGCACCCAGCACAGACCCCGCACGTATTGGAGGGCCACTCGATATCTGCCAGTTAAGTTATCCCTATATACTTATTGTACAGTGGATAAACATATTTTAAATTACAAAACATCTATAAACTTTAAACAAATTTACTAAACACAGGGAATTGTGCAAATCTATTAAGTCAAAGTTGACACTGTTCCAATTTACTTTGAATTGTATTAAGATTAGAACATTTCCTAGACAAATTTATCAGTTGCAAATATATTTCAAGTCCAACAATACAAGTGTAATAGTGGTTCTGGATGAAGAAGAAAAATTAAGGTATTTGAATCAAGGGTAAAAGGACAATGCGAAGGATAAAAAGACCAGTGCTCCCCATACCAGTCTTGTCATCATCATCATCACCAGCCGACCATCACCACTGACCTGAACTCCAGGTTCTGGCGGTCCACCTCGAACTTGCTCTCGTAGTAGCGCTCCTTGAAGCCCTCCTCCCAGAGCCGCACCTCGTCGTGCTTGTCATCATCATCATCGAGTCCTGCATCAGCTGCTGTACGCTTACGGGAATTCTTCTGTTCTTCTTCCCTCTGAAAAATTATATTTTTAAAGATTCGATGACCACTTGGTGCAGTGGGGTCCGATCCTCACGCTTAAAAATACATTTGTATTTTTCTGGGGCCTGGGCGTTGCTAATCATCATTATATAGTATAAAACAAAGTCGCTATCGCTGTCTGTCTGTCCCTATGTATGCTTAGATCTTTAAAACTACGCAACGGATTTTGATGCAGTTTTTTTGTATTAGATAGAGTGATTCTTAAGGAAGGTTTATATGTATAATACGTGCATAATATATTTATTTATTTTATTTTAGGAACGCCAACATGGCGTACGTTCGTTCAACAATTACCATAAAAATACGTATATTTATACAAAGGAATAGAACGTAGCCACACTTATAGGCGTCCACGACATGCACACATATTTATATATAAATATAGTAGAGAAAGACTGATAAATTTAGAGGTTTCTAATGTGATGTCGTAAATAAGAACTTTTTTGCACTTTTTTTTTCTTATATTGCAAACGCTGGCTAAACCATACAAGCTATTACAAAATATTGTACTAGAGTATTGTCCACCTGAAAAAGTTCTACGGATCTACGTTCTAAGCTGTGAACGTTGTGTGTGAGGACATTCTGTAGTCGCAGCCGTGCGAAGCAGGGGCGGTCGCTAGTTAAAAATAAAATGCCAAATTTTTTACTCACTGCAGCCACAGCTTGCATACCAGCTCTGCGGATATCAGCTGCTTCTTGTCTTGCGTTTTGCACCGACCTTCCCGCTCCTCCTAGAGCCTGCCACAACAATAATTTTTTTTTAGTTTGACTATTTTTTTTAATTATACACTGTAAAAATGGATATTCATGAAGGTAATTTGAAAAAACATTTCTAATGAGTGAAACCACTCTATGTAATTCTTAAATCTTTAAAACTACGCGAACGATTTTCTAGACACATGAAATTTTATAGATATAGCGATTAAATAGGAAGCCTTACGTGTATCATACATGCATGAAAGCTGGTTACTACGACAATAAATAACTATCTAGAGTTAGCGCGCGAGTTGAATGCAGACGGGGTCCGAGGTAAGGAGCGGGAGCATCTCCCCCCGCTACCCGCACGCCCCACCTCACGCGCCTGTGTATCAGTGTAGGGATGTTCCGATACCACCTAAGTATCGATACCTACTCATTTCGATAATACTCAAATCTTTTTTTGATACTAATTAAATAAGTACCTACTCCTAAAGTATCGATACATTTTGGAACTTTTATTTTGTTTTATTACTATGAGGGTGCTATCAATGAACGTTGAAGGATATATAATAATTTAAACAAAATTGAGAAGAAAAAAAAACCAATTTATTTATTATAAATGTTTATTATTATTAGTCTTATTATTATCTGAATCTGAATATTTTTTTTATTTCGTTTTGTGAAATATTAAAAACGTGTGATAATTATGATAGTTTTTTTTATCATTTATCAAGTAAACTTATAACATTGTTTAAATTTATCGATATTCAACAACAATAATTAGATAACAGCACTACCGCATTCCTAAGCTTTGCATTAAACTCGCGCGCTATCTGTACATATTATGAATATTGTCACGTTTATTTATAATTAATATAATATCTAAACTTACCGTAGGCGCAAACTGTGTATTCTCCAACAGCTGGAAGTTAATCTTCTGCTGCTGCTGTTTCTTCGCCTTATCCCTCGCTTTGAAGCTGATTTCGTTCTGGTGTCTCCGCTTGAAGATCTCATCCTCCATGTGGCCGAGCTCGTCCATGATCACTTGTACTCTATCGAGGTTTACATCTCCGGAGTCTGTGATCCAGCCCTGAAAAATAGGTAAGTGGTTAAGAAGCCACTGTTTAATCACTATCTATACTAATATATAAAGCTGAAGAGTTTGTTTGTAAGTTTGAAAAAACACTAATCTCAGGAACTACTGGTTCGATTTGAAAAGTCTTTTTTTATTGAATAAACAATTTATCGAGGAAGACTTTAGGCTACATAACATCACGCTGCGTCAAATAGGAGCGAAGAAATAATGGAAAAACAAATCAACGGGGACGAAGTCGCGAGCAACAGCTAGTATAGTATAAAGTCGCTATCTGTCTCTATATCCCTGTGTATGCTTAAATCTATGCAAGCAATTCTTATGCGATATTTTTAATAAATAAAGTTATTCAAGAGGAAAATATTTGCGACAGAAGTCTGGGAGGGTTGCTAGTCAACTACAAATGTAAACATTTTGAAAGCTTTTGTGCCATTTGTCCAAAACCATATTTTTCCATTATTGTATTGCTTGTACCATATAAATATGTCGAAGTTCATCAAAACAAATTTTAGCTAGTCAGTGGTTCAAAATTCAAATACTTGTAAAATCTACATCTGTTATGCTGCATCATGCATCATCCCTAATTTAGTTTCAGCCAATTCACTAAAAGAATACCTATTCTTAGCTAGACATGTCGAATAGAATTCTTTAGTATAAATGAGAATTACCCTTGTCTTATAGACACATTTCTTATACAAGTTAACGAGTCTGTCCACAGCGCCCTCTCTGATTTCAAGGCTGGGCAGATGCGGCAAGAAGTCGTTGCCAACAAAGAAACACATGAACACCCAATCGTCCAACGCTCGCTCGAAGTCATATGGGAACGGAAGATTTGGCATTTGAAGCTCCTGAAATAGATTTTTTTTTTATACTATGAAGAGGGGAGACGAGCTGGACGCACTCCTGATGGTAAAAGTAACGCCAGCCCATAGCCAGTGCAATGCTACCCGGAACTTTGCTATAAAGCCCAACTCCGGGCAGGGGTGCACTACACCGACGCTCCCCACTTTGAGTCATCAGTAATTTCGCTGGCTTCAGACCGGAGCACAGTGACATTTTCACATCACTGTTCAGGCGGTAGAATGTCTGGCACTGTGGGGGTACCCACGCAGTCGGTCTCCTGCGAAAGAGACCTACCCCCGGTAATCTAATGTAATCAAATACTGAATATATGTTATATTTAATGAGAATAAAGTAAACATCGGAATGGTATAGACATGTTTATTTGTCACCTCCTCACCCCGCCACCAGGCCACACCACAAGTTTACAGTGGAATTTTTACAGGCAAGAATTTTTATTGATTAATTATCTGTGGGTACTGGACTGTTTTTTGTTTTGTTTTGAAATATCTTTATTAACAATGTTTTTTTAACAATAAACTTAAAACTTGCTTATTGATAATAAAATTACAATAACTTTATCAGGCTTAAAACAAAAAGCGCCTACAAAAATTATAATACAATAATATTTACCTAGATTGCACCTGAAATAAATGCGCTAATAAAAACATTACGCGGTAATATAATAATATAACAATTGTTTCGTAACTATTGCTTTTTTGCATTAAATTAAATCTGACTAAGAATCGATGAAAAGAAAAGAAAAGAAAGAGAATAAATTTTTATTCTGAATAAGTTTCAATCAAACACCCTCAGAAAGTCTACATGATGCCTACCACCGGTTCGGGAACTAACCCGGCGAGAAGAACCGGCGTAAGAAACTCGCACGGGTCCCACACTTTTTACCAAAAAAGGGGGAAAAAATCATCTTTTAAAATATACAAAATTTACAATTCTGTAACTTAACATAAGTATATATTAAATACATCATTGTAAGTCATATTATAATAGATGCGGACGGTAGGAACAAAAACTAGATGAATCGATCATGTATTACGACCAGTGAGGCGAGTCACGATACGGACCGACCTGCCCCCCGCTGCCGTACCGAGGTAGCGAGCGCGCGGGTAGCAGGCAATCTCTCACGCGGCCCACATCATTGGTCGCTACTGATACTGGACTACTACGGATACTGGACTGATCATTTTTTTTTATATAATAGGGGGCAAACGTAAATATTAATTTATCAGTTCAATATTAAAATAAAATTCTCATTTAAAAAAAATACATATGAGTGATATGCGTATATGCGTCCTGCGTAGGACACAGCTATAATACTATACTAAGTATATAAAACAAAGTCTAAAGTCACTTTGCATCGTCTGTCTGTCCTTATATACCTCTTTACATTGGAAAATCTATATTCTGAGCGTTTTTTTTACATTAATAGCGTGATTAAAGAGCAGACTTGGTTGCCGTTAGTACAGCTATGTAGTATAAAAAGTATTATAGACCTCTTAAAATATTAGCGCTCCTTATATGTATGAATTTGGTAACCATTTTTGGTACTTTCACTATTAAAGATGGATAGTTAATCGATAATTGAATTGATAAAATAGATAATAGATAATTCTAGAAAATTCTTTGAGCAAATTGATATTATACTGGCAAGTGACGTCATATGTCACGTCGACTTAATGGATTAACATAACATACCTTTTCCAGATATTCTCTAAGTACATTGAGTCTAACAAAGATGAAACTATCTTGGTTTCCGAACGCCGGGTCTGATCTGACCAGCGAAGCTTCCGGAGTGCTGCCTGTACACTCCTTCATCTCATGACCTGAAATCATATTAACATATTTCATTTTATTTCTAGCCTTTTTTAAATGTCTTAAAAAAACCGGGTCCTCAATTTTGATGGGTTTTTAGTATTACAAAATAGGATTCTTCTTCTTCACTGTCGTCTCCTCATGGTTGAGGGTCGTGGTTACCATCAAAACAGCTGGTGGAATCCACTATTTGTCTCCAGGCTGCCCTGTCTTCTATCAGTTGAATAGATCCTTGTAAATTTTCTTTGCACGCTGCCGCTATACAGTTGGTCCATCGAGTTGGTGATCTACCTCTGCTTCTCTTTCCTTCTACATTGCCAACATAATAGAATTATAAAACATTAAAAATATTTTTTTCATCTAGTCTTACCAAGTTGTCCGCAAACATCACATGGTCTCGGTTTGTTGGGCTTGAATTCCTCCCTGATGATGGTAAAGTTTGGTTCATGGGTTGCCAGACCCAACATTATGAGATCTGCATCAGCTCCACAGAGCACATGTTGTGTGTTCGGATCATGGTCGGGTTGGGCTGAAATTAAATTATACAATTCCATAAGTCAGAGTGAGCCCTAGAAACTTTTGAAACCAAATCTTTTGAAAAATGAAATGTAATAGTGTAGTGAAGAAATTTTTTTCTTACTTTTGAGATATAACACGAGAAATGCTGTTTCTTATTAAATAATTCGACTGAATGCGGAAGCACATTTTTAAGGCAATTTATTTTTTAATTCAAATTCGGAATGTTTTGACTCATGGTTCTCTTCAAAGCAGTTATAGGTCACGTCATTTATGTTTAGCGCTGGACGAGATATCTATCTATACGAGAATAGCTGCGCATTGGTAGAATCGCGCTCATAATTGACGTATTAGTGCAAGAAAGACAACACGATTGGGACAACCAATCAACGCTCGCGCACCCGACGATCACGCGCCGTCTCCTCGATACCTTATTTTTGACTTCTGCGCAGGTTTCGTTCAGCGCTAAAGATTCGTGACGCGACCTATACAGCAATATTATGGATCCTATTTAGATTTAGGTATCAAATTAAAAATATTTAATACATGCATTAGCTTTAACTGGTGTGGTATTTGAACTAGTTTTGATATTTATTTTTGTAGAACAATAACTCACCCCTCTGCCTACGTATGTAGTCCATGATTTTGTGTTCTCCTTCACCCGGCACATTGGCATCGGACAGAATCACTTTAATGCCTTTCCATCCTGGGTCACTGTTCAGTCTGAAATCAATTTTAAATTCATGCAAGTAACAGCTTATACATTTTTAAAGTAAACAACAAAAAAAGTTTTTGGACATTGTATATTTCTAGCACCATATTATATTAAATTCATAATTCCTTATTTAATTTTAGAGCTCTAGGTTAGGCAGTTCTTATTATGTAACACAATTGTTAATTATTTTAGAACGCTATGTAGAAAATGTCTGATATTGGTATTTTCCGTATTGCTATGAGACAAAAATTTTGGTTGTGGGCTCTCGTACTATTTTCTTTACCTTTCACCCCTTTCCTTCCTTTAAACTTAACAAATTTTTTAAGTGACAGTAGTCAAAATTAAGTTAGACAATTTGGTTTGTTCAAGTAAATTGTACTGCCCCATACATAAGCACTTACCCTAACTGTGCCACATATTTAAATGTCCATTTAATAACAAAAAGAATATTTTTTTTATATACCTGTCATGTATATAGTAATGCAAGCATTTGCTTAGTCTGTCCATAAATGGTGTACCAGGAGTGATACAATTGGAATCAAAGTGAGCCTCCTTAGGCCTTTCCGGAGGCAAATAGGCACCTTTAGCTTGCAATTCTGATCGAATACGAGCTATTTCCTCGATCTTTTCTTGAGTTTCTTTCGAAGCTCGGAAACGACGGGACCTCTGCTGGTTCATTTTAGCCCTGGGAGCCTTAAAATAAATAATAACAGTAGGTTACACTCTTTATTAGATTTTTTTTGGTTCAAGTGCTTTTTATATTTCTTTATGATTAATAAAACTAGGAATCTGTTTGTAATTAACTTGATTATTGTTTTTAAATGTAACATGAACTATTTTAATGAAGTCAATAAAATTTTACAAATGAAATCATTTATTAGGTTAAATTTATCTAAGTACTTATTAAAAGAAAACATGCTCAGAATTATATGGGAATTAACAAATTTTAAGAAAAATATTACTTACAACTCCATCAATAGCCATGTACAAAAGTTTCCTCGGACGCACAATACGGAACAGTCTGTCGATGCACTCAAAGATAGCCACCATCATCTCATCCTCGTCTTTAGGTGGTGGTTTGTCCTCTGGATGGGTACAGGGGTGAATGATACCATTCATATCCAGGTAGAGATTGTCGAATTCTATCCCATTGGGATTTGGGAGGGAAGAATCGACATGCACTAGCTGGCCATCTACGTCGACTGGCTAGAATCACAATAAAAATAAATGATGAATTTCTTTAGAATAAATAAAAGCCCAATATACCCAAAAGTACGATAAAAAATAGAGAGTTAACTTAAACATCAGGTATATGAGTACATATTTATAGTAAACAGTACTATCGAGCTTAAGTATTACTAATCTTTTCGGCTAAGTATTATTAACATTTGCAATATGAAAATTTTATACACAATTTCTAGGTTAAAGTTGTCACTTACCCTCTGTTCAATACATTCGACAATAACACTTGGATATTTTCGGCTTAGCCATCGAAAGAAGGCTGGAACTCCCATTTTTAACGATTCGTCGCTATAAAGTTTATTGGAAAAATGGCTTTAGTCGTTTATTCCAAATTGTTTTGAATTGTCACGTATTCAACACAAACAAATCGACGCAGGTGCCATTGTTGACTGATAGAAATAAGTCATAGACAATAAATGAAATGTTCCCTTCAAGTTTTTTTTTTTTATTTAATTTAATGACCTGGTAACAAAGACCTTTAGGTCATATCTTATTTATTATTTTTACACTTCACTTCATTTCTTTCTGCCCTTCGTAAAGTGATAGTGAACTTTACGAAGAACCTAGACGAATCTTGGAGCAATCGGAACGGCGCTACTAAGCGCTCTCAAATGAATTCTTCATTTCTTGGACACTTATTAGCTAGTTTACTGCATGATACACTATCACAATCATACATTAAATCACTTTATGCACCAAAAAAGGAATATTCAATCGAGATTACATATAGACGCCGCACAATTCCCGCCAAAACTCGTTCCCTTCAAGACTACTGTTCAAATATAGATAAAATAAATATAATATGATCGCATAATTTACTTAGACTAATTTTGAATAAATTATTTAGAGTAAAAGATAAGATATATATATTTAGCCTTAATTTACAATGTTAGTAATTTCATTTAGTACAACTATGCGCATTGCGCTCTCGTTAATGATCAGCGTGTCCACTGGGATTTTTACAGAGAATTAAAAGGTCTATTGATTCTAAAAATAAACTTTAGAATCAATAGACCTTATTTTATTTTTTCATTAAAAATGCATAATGTTTTTAAGTCTATGATGAATTTGACATTAAATTAAAGTCAGCTCAATCAGCTGTTGTTTGACTTAGAGTTAAAAAAAATCAGCCTGAGCGGGCTGAGCCTACTTTTGATTTTACAAATCAAAACACATAAATATGAGAACGTATTGTTTTTTAAATTATTACAGGCGTCTCATCAAACATGGTAATATTCGGACCTACTGTACGTCAGGTGCAGACCAAAGGAAAATTGAGAAGATACGAAATATCGGAATATTAGCCCATATTGACGCCGGTTGGTATACATTATTTTCAAGTCTTGTCAATAGCTTAAAAAAGGTGACTCTAAGTCATAAGGCTATTATTTTATCCCTATTTCAAATTTTAAATAGATTCTACAACAACATTGCATAGAATTCATTTGTCTCATATACCTCTTTAAATCCAATTAGAATTAGTAAAACTTACAGTGCCTACAATAAACTGAAAAGATAAATTTGTATACAGGTAAAACGACAACAACAGAGAGAATGCTGTTCTATTCGGGGACTATAAGGTCCATGGGGGAGGTGCACCATGGGAACACAGTCACTGACTACATGGAGCAGGAAAGACAGAGAGGAATCACTATAACATGTAAATGTTGATTAGAAATCATATTTATTTCACACTTTTTGCACCTTAAATTGAGTTATGCACTAAGCAGCATAGTGGGCTATCATTTTTTTATTTAACTTCAAAAACGGCAATACTGATGGAAAAATATGTAGATACATTTTTTGTAGAGAATTGGATGATCTACAATTTTTGTTTGAACTATTTTTACTGTAAAACTCACCGTTAAGCAGAAAGACACTCACTGGCACCTTTTTTGCAAACTTTCACCATCAATAAAATTTTTTGCACGAAGGGAATTGATGGGGACTTTTCACAATTTCTTTATATTATTCTGAACATTCATACCAATTTTTAGCTCTATGGGAATTTTTGTAACTAATTTTATTTGACTATTAGTAAAAAAATATTATATTTATAATAAGGCTTTTTCTAGTCTATGAAATAACATTTGCAAGACAAATATTTATTACAGCTGCTGCGGTGTCTTTCCCCTGGAACGGCTATCAAATTAACCTGATCGATACGCCTGGACATATCGACTTTACGATGGAAGTGGAACAGAGTTTGGCTGTACTAGATGGCGCTGTAGTTGTGCTGGACGCCTCTGCTGGTGAGTCTTGAATAAATATCATAAGTGTGATTCAGAAATTGGTGCATTAATAGTGGCCACATATTCAACAGGTATGTGTATCGAAAAATTCCATTTTTCCATATTGTAAATTAAATAAAAAAAATAGATTAGAATTTCGTCAAAATATTCTTAAGTTTTGTCTTTTTTGTTTTAAAATGTTTATAATGTATTAAATGTTAAAATTGAACAGATTGTATTGTTGTCACCCATATTATATTGTATTTAAATATTTTTTTATTTATCCCAATAAAGTCATGAAATAATTAAAAAAAGAATGTATTATATAAATACTCGCTGCTCGTGGTCAATGCATCAACAAGCTTGCGATCAAGTTTATTGCACTCGGCTTTAATCATGGGGATATTATCTACTGTTTTAGTTTTCGAAATTGTCTTCTACACTCTGTATAACCAATAGTTTTCCTCAACATATAAAACCTTTTACAGGGGTCGAAGCCCAAACTTTAACAGTATGGCATCAGTCAAACGGTCACCGAGTTCCGCGACTCCTGTACCTCAACAAGATGGACAGATCTGATGCTGATGTCAGGGCCTGTGAGAGATCCATTTGTGATAAGCTGAGAGTCACACCGCTCATGTTGCAAACTCCTATTGTGCATGAGGGCAAGCTTATTGGTAATTTTAATTTTCACCCGACACTTAGATTTAAAATAACAACTTAGATTTAAGATAACTAAAAACTTTCACTGTTATGCAAAATGTCAGAAACTGAACTATCTTAATGAAATATTACAATATTTACCCTTCGATCCTAAAGAGGTTAATTTTGAATTAAAGCTGCTAGGTTAAATGGGGTATGAAAATAAATGTAATAAAGCTAATTGTAAAATGTAAATTCTATTTTAATATTTAATTAAGTTTTCAGGTTAATAAGCAATACCTGAATCAGGAAGAAACAAAACTTTATTGCTAAACACTCTTTTTGTAATCACAGGTCTCGTTGACTTGGTAACATTAGAGGAAATAATTTGGAGCACCGGACGCGGTCAGAATTACGTTAAACGGAAACTCACAGAAACAGACGGACATAAATGGGAAGCCGCCCTCGCCGACCACAGGCAACTCATAGACACACTGTCCTCCATAGACGATAGACTGGCAGAGACAATCATTCAGCAAGAATCATTGGATAACTTGAAAGTTGAGGAAGTATCAAGTGCTATTCGCAGGTGTTGTGTAGAAATGAAAGCGTACCCAGTGCTGTGTGGTAGTTCCTATAAAAATATCGGTGTTCAGACGTTAATGGATGGTGTTATTTCTTACTTGCCTCATCCAATGGAAGGGAATAAGTTGGATAAGTGTTTTGGGGGGGATATAAGTGCGAGGGCATTCAAGGTGCAGCACGACGATCAGAGAGGGGTATTGACGTTCTTAAGGCTTTATAGCGGAGAGTTGAGCAAAGCGCAGAAGATTTACAACATAGCCAGGGATGTTAGCGAACAGGTGAGATGTTGAAGGAATTGTTGAAAATTGTAACACAACTGCTTTCTGCGCGAAGGGTCGTGGGTTCGATTCCCACACCGGAAAAATATATTTGTAATTTACATTGGTATTTTTCTGGCGTCTGGGTGTTGCTATGTATTCTATGTATGTATTTATAAAAGAAAAGTATGTATATGTAATTTATTCCGTTATCTTGTTGCCATAACACAAGCTTCGGCTTAACTTGAAACTAGATGGCGCTGTGTATAAATGTCCTGAAAATATTTATTTATTTATTAAATGAAAGGTTTAACTTGCAACGATAGGTTTAATTTTACAGACATAAATTTAATACAACACAAGTGATTGCTTCGACAGCTGAGGCGCGAGAGAGTTGCCTTAGATGCCTTAGGCAAAGTTCTGCGCATAAACATTTTAGACGCCTATATGGCTGTCTGAAAAAAACAAGGCATTTCGGGTTTCGCGAACATTCTTTACATCAAATGTGACAGGGTAAAGCTATATTGAACTGGGCCGGCGCGTTCCATGGAAACATTTTGTTTACTAGGCTTTATTCACTATACATATAGCCAGCTCGTTCATCTTCTACTTACCTTAATTTTTTAATATAAGTACTTAAATCAATATCTAAAAGTCGGTCATTGGGCAATTTTTATTATAAGTGGCTCTACGAGATTGATTTTATTTTATAGACAGGTGCTTTATACGTAGCTTTGGCTGATGAGTACAAACCGGTGGAGAAGGTGACGGCTGGCAACATCGCTGTAGTGAGTGCGTTGAAAGTGAGTTGCCATGTTTCACTAAATATACTTAACTAATTTATATGACATTTGGAACATAGATTTTGATCGAGTCTGAATTTAATTAATTTTTGATTGAAAAGTAAGGAAAAAAGCTCATAACCTTAAAAATATATGTCAGAAAATCGTCAAGATTAAGTTAATTATCAATATTCCATGTTACATCGCTAAAAATCAGTGCGCACAACTCGCGCAGGCGCCGCTCCCAGACGTTTACAACTCATGACATTCGGCATAACTTAACATTAATGTTTGTGATTATAAAGCATTATCTAGGACGATTAATATTGCCATACTAATTAATCAAACACACTTAAATAACCGTGTAATTTTATTTTCTCTGACATATATATTTAAAATCTTAGTACCCCAACATCTAAGGGCAAGTATTTCCCCCCATCCCAAAGCAATCCAAAAAAGCTTCAAGAATGTGTATCCGCCTCTTACAGGCAACAATGACAGGTGATCTAATAACATCTACCAGTGCAGCAGCAAATCGAGCTAAATCCAGGCTACGGGAGTTGCTGAAGGATCCTCAGCAGGTCGAGGAGTTAGTGGTGCCCAGCGCGCGGCAGAAGCTGGAGGAGACATCCAGCACTGATGAGATGGCGGATGTGTTGTTGGGCATTGGTGATGAATGTCAAATTCTCCTTACTTTGGATATATTCCTAGTTTTTCAATTACAGAGCATAGTGCGACATTTCGACCAATGTCCAATTAAAGAAAAACATTTGTTAATTTTCTGGCACCGCACATGTAATTACAAGTATCCAGCGAAAGCACTACTTAGTTCTTTTGAAAGTTCTCGATATATGAATGAAGAAAGATGTAGTTAAAATATTCAACGTTAAACATTATTCCGCATTATGCGCAATAATGCTATAGCCAAGTCTTGGGCTTGACGAAATCTAGCTCAGGATAAATTTTCATAGGTAGATATCGTGGCTGATTAATTATTGAACAAAGATCTGATCACTTTTCGTTTTTTAAAAGATTTTGTTATTGTACAAAGAAAAAAATACAAGTCCACTTCGTTCCTAATTCACGATGAGTTTCTACCAAAAAAGTTAGCCCTATCAAGTTTTTAACTACTAGATTAGATTGAAAATTGTCCTAAAAGACAGTCCTATTAGGTTGCTAAAAACCCAACAAATAAAAACTGTGTCTTTCTATAGGAACAACAATCCCAGAACCAGTGTTCCTCTGCTCGATAGAGCCTCCAAGTGTAGCCTACCAGAACGCGCTGGACACGGCCCTGGCGGAGCTGCAGCGAGAGGATCCAAGTCTTCGGGTCATCAATGATGAGGAGACTGGTCAGATGGTGCTAGCTGGTCAGTAAAATCTTCTAGAATATAATCAATCACAACAGTTAAGAAAGCTGCAGTGAGAGGATCTAGGAAGACCTTCAATCATCAATGATGTCGTGACTAACCAAATAGTTTTAGGGGTCTGGGTGTTGCTACATAGCATACAATACATATTGTATGTATGTATTTAGAAAAGAAAAGTATGTATATGTAATTTATTCCGTTATCTAGTTGCCTTATGGCACAAGCTTCAGCTTAGCTTGGAACTAGATGGCGCTGTGTATAAATGTCCTGAAAATATTTATTTGTTTTTTTATTTAATCTAATACAACATATTTAGCTCTGTTATCAGATGATAATAGTTTGTAAATTGAACAATTATTGAGTTATTAAGGGAAACACGACGCTTGGTAAAGCAAGAAGAAATCTAATGAATAGATATGTATACTATTAAGTTTATTAGTGTACTCATAAACCAGTTTGATGGTCTATGGATTAGTACCCTTTGTACTCCGTCCCTTAACTGCTGTAGAAAACCACTTCAGTTGTTGTAAAAGATGATCTTTATGGGTATTTTAAGTTTGCGCCATGATTTTCAGGTATGGGTGAGCTGCACCTCGAAATTATAAAAGAAAGGATCATCCGGGAGTACAAAATTGACGTAGAGTTGGGACCTCCTCAGATAGCCTATAAGGAGTCCCTCGTTGGAACTGCTAAGTACACACACACCATTGACAGGAAGATAGGCAGCGCTCGGCAGATGGTCAAAATTACCATGTCTGCGAAAACTGTCACTGGAGTGACACAGGATCGGTTGTTGAAGTAAGGTTTTTAATGTTTACCTGAGATGAAGATTAGTATGGTGTTGATGGTCTGGTGATGGAAATGTGACCATCTCTTTACAGGATATTTTGTTTAATAAAGATGTTAAATGCACGATGGGCTGTAGGAAATTGAATAGGCTAAGTGTTACCATGTTTACGACTTGGGGTGCTTCAAGAAGAGAGCGTATCTTTTTAGAAGGTCGGCCCCACTCCAGAGCTGTCAAGCTCTGCGAGTGTTGATGGGCGGCTATGATTACTTTTCATCCTCTCGCCTGCTCGTTTGCCCACTATATTATAAAAAAAAATATACATACAGTCGAATTGAGAACCTCCTCCTTTTTTGAAGTCGGTTAAAAAGCCTTTGTCACCCGCGTAATGATGAAAAAGTTTGAGGATGAATGAATATTAGTTACTCTTTCAACCAATCTGTATATTTTAGACAATTCTTGTCCAGGGAAAATCCTTTGACGGATATCCTTTATAACCATGGGGCAAGATAGTAGTAATGTTCCAAATTTAGATAAAGCATTCTTATGAATTTAAACCAATTAAATTCAGTAGGTTAATACTTAATAATTTTCAGCGTAATTACATGAAATATTCTTAAACGTATGTCTCACTAGGTTCGACAAAACGGCAGAGAGTGCAGCTAACCTGTCCCACATACACCCGCGCGTGGAGCTAGCTGTGCGTCGTGGGGTCGTGTCCGCTGTAGCACATGGACCCAAGATCGGGTGTCCGGTACGTATACTCTTAAAGGGGATTCCCCCCTCCTCCCAACTCCTTGAGCAGATAATCAGAATAAAACTAAAGTGGCAATCTTTCTATACATATAATAAAAATGTAACGAGTCGCTGTCTGTACATGGAAGATATATGAGAATAAATATTATAGGAGACCTTTATTAACGCAATAGAACCCAAAACAATGATTTTTGAAATTTTTGTCTGTTTGTCTGTTTGTTTGTGCACGCTAATGTTAGAAACGGCTTATCCTATCAAGATGGGGTTTCCAAGGATATATTATGGTAAGCTTCACTTAACATTTAGTGTTTAATTCATGTCAATCGGTTGATAAATAAAAAAGTTATGGCAATTTAAAGAATCACGTTGAACTTGCTGAACGTTTGTTGGCGCGGGTTAGGCATTTTCAAAAATGCTGCCCAAAGTCACTTTTTTACGCGGGCGAAGTCGCGGGCACAGCTAGTTAATGAATAAAAACGTGTTAAATGTAAGGTGGTGGATGTGCAAGCGACCCTTCACTGGCTGGAAGTGGGGAGAGGTACCGCTGACGCTACAGTCAGTGCGGCTGCCATGCAGTGCTTACGGAAGGTAAGATACAACTTTATCATTATTATTATTATTACATAGTATTAAACAAAGTCGCTATCGCTGTCTGTCTGTCCCTATGTATGCTTAGATCCTTAAAAATACGCAACGGAATTTGATGCAGTTTTTTCATAGATAGAGTGATACTTAAGGAAAGTTTATATTTGTTTATTTACTGTTCTTGTTATTTTCCGGTGACATATACATACAATACATGCATAATAAATTTAAGTACAACTTAAACCGGTCCGATTAGACAGTTCGCCATACAATTCTGTCAAAATTACGAGACTTATGGCGTGCTTAAATTTAATTTGGTTAATTTGGATATGAGTATTTGGCGCAAAGACTGATAAATTTAGAGGTTTCTAATGTGATGTCGTAAATAGTAACGTTTTTTTGCGCTTATATTGCAAACGCTGGCTAAACCCTACGATATAGACCAATATATTGTACTACAGTATTGTCCACTTTAAAGTCCCCAAGTTCTACAAAAAACTCCGCGATGACATTGTCTATCTTTTAGGGATAACTTACTAATAAATGGTTATTTACGAAGTGATTTTAAACTAAACAGCATTAATGATTATCCAATTAAGAAAATTGTGCATTGATTATGGATCAATATGCTTTTTACAGCATGTAATTTAAGTGAATAGTTCCGAAGATATTATTTAAATTTAAACTGCAGGGACGTAGTTGTTGCGGTACCGACCGCGGATTGACAAAAAAGCTGTGAACGTTGTGTATGAGGATATTCTGTAGTTGCACCCGGGCGAAGCAGGGGCGGATCACTAGTATTGTATAAAACAACGTCGCTTTTTATCTGTATCTATGTATGCTTAAATCATAATTATTACGCAACCGCCTTTTATGGCAAATTTTAAATAGTTAGAATGATTCAAGAAGGTTTTTTATGTATAATACATGCATATGAATATGCGCCCGACGCCGACACAAACTCGCTCAGTACTTACAAATATGAAAGTTTCTCTCCCTTTTTTACACGTAAAATTTTGTTCGCTTGAGTCACGAGCTTGGAGCCACTGAATTTGCGGCAAATTCAATGAATACCGTACTTTAATAAACGAACATCAGGTATCCCTATACCTTATTTTAAGTAACCATTTCTGATTATAATTACTCTAATGAGGTCTCACGAATGTGTTGCCTGTTTTTTTAAAGGATGGGGGAAGCGTTAAAAAACTAACCCATTTCTTTTCCCAACCTACCTTGTTTCATCTTGAATCCTTTATATAATTTTTCTTTAAATTTCCCCACTTTTATAAAACGAACGATACATTCCTGAATCACAATTAGGCGATTATTTATACCCTGAGGTCGTCACTCACCATCAGAAGGAATTCCCACTTAGATTTTAGCCGTTTCTTTCCGTTGCAAAATAGTGATTAATTAAAAAAACTGATAAGAAATAATGAGGTACATGAGATAAATTTAGTAATACAAATACTAATCTTAAAGGATTAATGCCGGAATACTGAAACGCAACTTAAAATTAAGAACAACTTAAACCGGTCCGATTTGACAGTTCGCCACACAATTCTGACAAAATTACGAGTCTTAAGGCGTGCTTAAATTTAATTTGCGTATGAGTATTTGGCCGTAATTCTTATAATTTTTTAATGAATGAATGAATAGCATTTTCAAACATTACACAATTGACATTAGCTACTTACACCTGATTTTTATAACACCATACAAAAATTAAATTCTGTAAAATAATAGAGTTCTTAATTATAGGTCTTCGAGCTTAGTGAGAGTAGACTATTGGAGCCGATGATGTCGCTGCAGATAGTGTGTCCAGAGAGCCATTCGGCTGCCGTGATGGCCGACCTGGCCAAGCGGCGAGCTGATATACAGAACGTCTTCCTGAGGCATAGGAATAAGGTGGAGGATTTATTGACTTAGTTCAGTTTTTTTTTAGTATATAGTGAATATAGAATAAGGGTGTGTGAGTGTGTTGAATATAGAATAAGCGTGTTGGAGTGTGCTGAATAGAGAATAAGCGTGTTGGAGTGTGCTGAATATAGAATAAGCGTTTGTGAGTGTGCTGAATATAGAATAAGCGTTTGTGAGTGTGCTGAATATAGAATAAGCGTTTGTGAGTGTGCTGAATA
>JADANM010005263.1:691366-704508 GCA_026213755.1 Eurema hecabe | reverse complement strand
TGCGTAGGTTTCGTTCAGCGCTAAAGATTCGTGACGCGTACTATACCAAGCTATATACCTAACCACAGACTTATAGACGTTATCTACAACGAAAATTCAAAATGTTAACTAACAGTTATTATCAGATCTTGTTAAGCTCATCATACTGATCCTCTCTGGTAGAGGAGTGCACAACTCCTCAGACGAGCACGTCGTTAGCCGCAAATATTGCTCGGCTTGAGAATCTGCCAACAACCTGAATCCTTAATAATATTATAGGTACATAAGGTACATACTAAAATAGTATTCTAAATAAGAATTTCATTACGAAAATATTGATGTATAAGTGTTTTTTATGCACAACAAAGAAGGCACACGAACAGCTCATCAACGCTTTTAAGAATGTGTAGGTACGCTCTCTCCTGGAAGCATCCCAAGTCGTAATTAATCGGAATCACCGCATGAGAGAGATTCCACAAGGTTTATTTTAAATCTCAATTTTACCCTTCCATGCAGAAACTGCCTAATGGATAACTTGAATTTGGAACGTAATGTGTTTACAATTAGGATACCTTTCTTCCTGATACTGTCATAAAATTGTCATAAGCTAATCAAATCATAAGGCAGATCTAACTAACTACTATTATAAAATATAAACTAACGATCAAACTTAAGTATCGCTCCTCCGAAATCCAGGGAAGGTTGTTGGTACGGAGCGCGCGGGGGGGCCTCGTGGTGATCCAGGTAGTAGGCCAGGCCGGGAGGAAAGGACTGGTTGGAGATGTCCATGTACTTGCGCCGTAAACTCAGAGCACTTATCAGAAGTGTAGCTGCACGTACCAGCTCGTCGAATGGAACCTAGATATTTTTTATAGAAGTTAGAAGTCCTAAGGATTGTCTAGAAAGAGGTACGCTGTTTTTTACGGAACGGTTTTAAGTAATAAGATAAATTAAAAACATCGTCATTTTGGTTTGAATGTTTTTCGGGGCATAAAATCCATTAGGATTAGGGACTTTCCCACTTTTGTAAATTGACAAAAGTAAGGTTACATATAGAAATTAATAAAAAACATGGACAAAGGAGTACCCCAGTAACGTGAATACCGCAAACGGAGACCCGTTGGTACGGTACGGTGTTTCTACCACGACCGTCTCCTGGCCCACGCACCATCAGACGCGCTGAATCCATGTCGTTATTGCGAGCGTGCCTGTGCCATTTTCACTCAAAACTGTTACTATATGTAGCCTAATTGAATAAAGATGTACAGAGAGAATATAGAGAGTTTATGTAAAGATATAGAGAGAGTTGTAAAGAGAGACTTTGAAACAGGATAATACATAACGCTAGAATGTTTATTTAAGTGATATGGGCTTCTGGTTCTATCTATTGTTTGAATGAAATACAATAACTCTGATGAGATGCCATTTCTTAACGGTAGTTTCGTCTGCGATGCGGGAGGGTAGTACCATCCCGAGCGAGCTGGCCAATTCAGACTCTAGCATTGATCTATCAACTGACGAAGAACATTAAAGATTTCAAAGAAAATGTTTCTTCTTTGCTCATTACCAGCTCATTACAGCTATTTAGATATTTTTATAGCAGATAAGTTTTCTTATATTGAATGCGTGTATCAATTATTGTAGTTAACAGCATTTTAGATTCCTGTTTTTATAATTTATTCAAACACACAACTCTAAGCTTAAGTATTACTTATAAGATTTTGTTATAGCTAAGTTATAACTTAACATGGTAGTACTTAAGTTTAGGGTTCAACTTACGATCTGGACTTAGTCCACTGCTTGTAATCGTGTGTTGTACCGAACATTATGACTTTTATATCATAACTATACTTTTTATATTCTCTTCTTGTATATTGAGGTAATGTACTATTTTTATTTGTTTTTATTATGAAAAGTTTGCCTGTTACATGTTGAATGACAATTTGTGCTACATATGTACTTAATAATGTGACAATTTTGACTTGCAATTTAGTTATTACAAAAGGTTTTACTATAAAGGATTTAAGGTCAAAAATTAGACAGTTTACTCCTGTATTATTTTACAATATAAAAAATGAATTGCTTAAGTGTTAACTCGATAACAGCAAAAACGATTTTTATAACTATTCTAAACAATATTCCTTGAAGTGCGAAGTTGGTTATTAAGAGGAAAATGGAAAGGGTAATCTTATAGATTACGAGTACAATAGGTATAGGTCGAGTCACGAATCTTTAGCGCGGAACGAAACCTGCGCAGAAGTCAAAAATAAGGTATTGGGGTAATGGCGCGGCGCGCGGGACGCGTGATCGTCGGTTGCGCGAGCGTTGATTGGTTGTCCATAGAGTTGTCTTTCTCGCACCAATACGTCAATTACGAGCGCGATTCTACCGATGCGCAGCTATTCTCGTCCAGCGCTAAACTTAAATATACCTACAGGGTGAATGAAGACGTCAGCAAATAAAGGATAAAATAAAACACAAATTCTTTTATAACCTTTAATTTAACCATAATAACATAAAAGCATAGTTTGTATCATATATATTTGTTATGTTACAAATGTTGTATATTGTTATAATATACAACACAACTGATGTATTTTATAGATAAATATAGTCTTAACATATATTTTTAACTATCAAGGGATACGAAAAATTTCTAAAGCTATTGTAATTATAAAAAAATTCAGTAATCATTATCACAAGTATATAATTTCATGATTTAGATAATAGTACATAGGTAAGTACGTATCTAAACAAGTTCTTTAATAAATAATTGTGTGGATTAATCTTGTCCATCCATTATATTTAAAATAAGTAATAGATTGACTTGGTATTGTCTCTATTGTGAAAACTATGATTAAATTATTTCCTGTTATTAGTTACCACGATACGAATTTATAGTATCTTTTAATTCAAAGATGATTTGTCAATATCTGTGTTCATATGATATGTGAACTATAAAGCGCAGTTGTCAATATTGCCAATGGTTTGTGTAAACATAGAATAGTAAGACCTAGAGCCGCAATAGGGGAACGCAATGTAAAGCCATTTTAAAGTAGACGATTTTGTCTACATACATAGATCGTTATCGCTGTGCATAGTATCAAAACTGGTACGTTTTTCGAAGATATCAAATTTTCCACAATTATAGGGTAAATTTTTTATAGGCTTGTACGTGTCATCGAGTATAAGAGCGTGCTTTTTACATTTACTTAAATACACTAACTACACTAAGGGACTATGCGATATACAGTAAAGATGTGTATATAAATGTATTCAAAGAGCTGTTAGACAAGCGAAGGTCGTTTAATACTGACGATGGGTGCTTTCATATCGGGCGGGGGCGGCGTCGATGGCGGAGCATTCCGTTGTTTGAAACCATGGCGGGCCTGAAACCATTCGCATAATAGTATTTTTACTTCGAAATTGATTTAGTAATTAATAATAATATATGTATGTTTTTCATGAAACATATAAACATGTAATTACAATTAAAGTTAGCATCAGACTACTGAACTAGTTTAAATACTGTGTTTTAGCAGTCGGGTCCTTTCCTAATTATTTAAGTCAGTTATTGACATAATTATGGTATAGAAAATTATTATTATTTAGAAAATGGCACACTTAATATACCAATTATGATTATAGAACTATGTATATTATATGATTATAGAATACTATAGAATTAATTGTTGTAAATGATTATGCAAGGGTAAAATTGGCATCATATTAACGGAAGGAATTTTTAATATAAAAGTTTTTAAGTTTAAGAAGTTAATGTTATTTATATCGTTATGTAGCTATTTAAAGTATTAGATCACTCTTTAATAAATACATGCGATGTACGTTCGTCATTAGGTGTATGTCAAAATAATATTCTTATTAAGATTTTAAAGAGTTTACTTCGTTCTATAGAATTAAAAAATTGTTGCAAAACATCTATTAATTGGTGTATTTTTATTGAAGTATGGTAAATTAAAAACTCGCTAGCAAAAATACAAGTTTTTCTATGAGACTAAATCACTTGGTGTTGCCATACTACCGCAAACATTATCCAAAATTATAGGATATTAGTATTAGAATTTAGTATTAATATTGAACATTATTTTAACACACGTTTTGTGACGAGTACCTTAAAATGGTATTGGCGATCCACTCCTCTTTATCTACAGCACAAAAATATTGAATTAGATATATAATCTATACTCTTAGTCGAAGCAATAAAAATCTCTAAAAAACCTAAAATTTTAACTCCTAAAATATATGTATGTACTGCTTAAGGTTTGTTTCAATACTAAAAGTAGCTCAAATAGCCACAAATGCGTTTTTCTGAATCGCACTTATGATATTTTTTCAAAACTAAGCATATATACCAATGATATTATATAGTAGATATATTATACCCATACAAATCAACCGAAGTGTTCCGCACAGCAGCGGCAGCACACATACATACATGTCAAAACGATAGAAAAGAGATAAACTATAAAACCAACAAGAGAAAAAGAGATAGTTTTGTCAGTTGCGCGTGAATGCACCGGCAACCAATCATCTAAAGGCGTCCTAAGACGTCCTAATTAGGATGTTTTTTGCGTTAATAACATATCTATTTAATATATAATTGATATATACGAAGTTTTAACATCTCCTGTCAGGACCAAACGTCAATAATTATTATTTTTCGACTGGTGGATGACTCGCAAGTTCTACGAAAAATTAGATCCCTCCTAACTTTCCACAAAAGTGTTATATTTGTGTATATAATTTAAAAAATATTAAAAGCATTTGTAATGAAACCATAATTAATTTGTATGAGCAACTTTATTTCCAACAACATGATAACATTCACTTTCTCTATATAAACGGTATAAACTATACTAAATTGATCTTTACACTTCAAAAAAACTATTTAATATTATAAGTACATGAAAAAAGATGCCTTAACGTAAAAATAGTGGTAAAATTATTCGATTTGTCGTATTGTTTGTACAAATGAAAAGTAATGTATAAATCTGATTAGTAAAAAACATTAAACATTTAATACATTATACACATACAAAACTAGTTGGGAAACATTCTAGAATTACGAAATGCAATTTTTAAGGCGTTTCATAATATGTTACGGTACTTTACAAAATATTTAAAAGGTTTAGTGTTTTGTTATGGTAGTTAATAATTACAATTATGACTAATAGTCACAATTATATTTATGTATATAATTATTAGCTAGGTCATAAAGGACAAACGTTCAATGATATTATAAAAAAGATATGTTTTACTTATACCCTTACAAATCAACCGAAAAAGGTGTTGCTGCAAAGCGGCGGCAGCACACATACATACCAAGTCAAAACGTTAGAAAAGAGAAAATGATAAAAATAATAAGAAAAAAAGAGATGAATAGTTTTGTCAGTTGCGCGTGAATGCACCGGCAACCAATCACCTAAAGGTAAGTCGTCCTAATTAGGACGTTTTTGCGTCTGCAAAATTTTGCGCTTATAACATATCTATTTAATTTAATATCATTGACC
The DNA here is from genome assembly GCA_026213755.1 of Eurema hecabe. Classification (NCBI taxonomy): domain Eukaryota; kingdom Metazoa; phylum Arthropoda; class Insecta; order Lepidoptera; family Pieridae; genus Terias; species Terias hecabe. The sequence goes on along the minus strand of JADANM010005263.1, from coordinate 698,998 downwards.
AACGTCTAAAATCTTCGTAAATTGCATTGCGTAATACTTAACGCTCCCTTGGACAAAACAACAAAACAGTAAGGTATAATGGGAAGACATACAAATGAAAAGTGTACATGTTAATAGCTTTTATCGTCAAATGATTTTTCGAATTATTTATTAAGATTTATAAAAGTTTACATATAAATATTAAAAAGATTACACACACATAAATGTTTTTAATATTTTTATTTGAGATGTGCATGGCTAGTATTAAAGTATGTAGTGTAAATCCCATACAACATTCAATACATAAATGGACAAAAAACATTACACAGCCAGCATAAAAAAACACTTAATACATAATTAATTCATATTGAAACGTAGGAAAACTATTATTATATAAAAAAACAAAGCAAGTGAGAACTACATTTAGGTATTTAGGTACAAAGATTCGAGCAAAAGGTTTTTATAGAAACTGTAATTTAAATAATTACTATTCGAGATTAGTGTTTCTAGTGAATGTCATTATAAAAAGCATGTATGTAATCTTAATCATCTAAATTATTCGTCTTTGGAGGCACTTTGTTAATGAGAGGAAGTCTTTTTGTATGATTAAAAGCAAAACGAATCTACGGGATATGTTAAAAAATTATCAAATTAACCATACGAGTTATACTTATCACCTAGATGTTATTAAAAAATATACAACCTTTTAAAATATATAAAAAAACCATACAACTCGTTCGCGTTTTGTACACATTGACATTTGACAGCTGGCTGCGCGACCAATTAGAAAAGTACGATGTTTTCAGTTGACATTGATGTACTACATTAAATTAAATCGACTTCGTAATTTTTTCGTATAATAACGGTGACATTTCCTCTGTGTGATTGGCTACGACCAATGTTGACATTATTTTGACACGTTATGATTGGTTATGATTTGCCAGCTGTCATGCGTCACGAGCTAAATAATTCATCAAAAAATGATGTTAACAATGAAATGAATGCAATTTAAAAGCAATGGCACAACACAGCCTTACCTAATTATCACATTGGGGGAAATTACTCGATACACATTGGGGCAATCCCAAGCAATACACAAAACGATTACATTTGTTATACATTATATAGGTATGTTAAAATGTCGCCGAATCCACTGTTCTGCCCGTGGATTTAACTGCGAGTCGACATTCCATCCTGAAATTGTATGAAGTGTTCAAACGTAATGAATACAGTGACAGGAACCTAATTTTACTGTTTGGAAAAATCTAAAGACAATTCTAATTCAAATTTAATTAATTTCGATATTATATACATAAAAATCTTATTTTTATTCGACGATTGGTCACCAATTTGATTTAAATAGTAATTAATTATTAAAACACTATTATACGACAATCCAAGACACAAGAGTTAAACTGACTGGTAATTGGTATAAGCCTCCTACAAAAAATCGGTGTCAAGTAAATATCATATAAGAATATGTCTACAGCATAATTAGGTTCCTGATTAGATATTTCAACTTTTTAATGTATTAAACACCAAGGACTGATATAATATATGATAGGGTAAACACACATGGGAGAAACGACACAACAACAAAAAGCAAACAATGTCACATAACCTACAATATAATACATAATTAAAACCATATGATGTATAGTGGTATTGAATTTAATTTTATTATTAAATTTCTATTGCGTAAATGTTTGTATATTTTCAGTTCATTATTTAGTTTGTTAGTGTATTTTATGTCTTTTGATTTTTTTTGTAATACCATATAAATGAGTTATCATATGTAATTTAATTGAATACTGCCTTGACTTTGATAGCATTCACCCCTACTTTAAAGGCCAATTTAATCATAGAATACCCATAGACTGACAAGATACGATCATAGGTTATGTTGGACTTCTACCGACCAAAACCTTAACTATTTATAATACTTCTATCTTAATACCCGTATTTTAAAAGCCTGCAACACACTATAGATCTATACACATTCGAATTGTCACTTTTTTGGACTCTAGAGACTTAAAACCTATTTAGAAGATCTATTAATACTAAAAACCTTACCTTAAATATGTTAGTAAGTTCATCGAGTATGGTCTCGTAGCGGAAGGAGACGCGAATGTCCGGTACGTTTGTGCGCGTGATGTCGTTGCCGGCTACACCCTCTTTGGTGTAGTTTGGACCTAACCAGTATTGTTTCATCTGAAAAGGTTAAACTTATAAATCTATTATCTGTACCAATCGGTTGTCACACACGGAAAATACATTTGTATGATGTAGGGAAAACATAGAGATATAGAGATAGAGAGTGACAAAGAGAAAGAGAGAGGAAAATGAAAAAAAAAATATGTTTACAAATAGAAACAGAGCTTTAAAATCAAGTTCCTTGCATAGCTCTATTAATAAAGAAATAAAAACAAACTAAGAAGAGCTATAGACAGAAAATAAATAGAAACTTATATAAAAAAATATTGAACTTGAAAAGCCAAGCTTCCTCCACAGCTCTACTAGTAAAGAGATATAAACCGAGCATAGAAATGGAGAAAGTCACCAAGAAACTCTTTTAAAGCTCAAAAGTAGGGTTTCTTTCAAAGCTTATATAGTAAAGAGACAGAGAAAGAGAAAAAGATAGAGATAGAGATGAGAAGAGATATGGGAGGTTACCTCGTGCGGGAAGCCGGACATGAGCACGGAGTTGCGCGCCAGCTCGCACATGTCGCACGAGCTCAGCTTCCACACCTGCGCCGCGATGCTGTACTCCTCCATCAGCGGCTCCTGGGGACCACAGATAATAAGTCATTAAAATTTGTTGCTTGTCTATCATACCCTATATTTTAATTTTTTTAGGGCATAGATTTTTAAATTATTTTTATTGATCTTTTTGAATAAAATCACCATATTATACATGCGAAAAGAGCTCTGTCTGTCTGTCTGTTATGCTTTAACGCCAAAACTACTGAACCGATTGTAATGAATGTAAAGTATACAGATAGCCTGAGAAAGGACAGGCTACTTTTTAACAAAAAAGGATTATAATATGAAAGTTTATATCAATTATGTATTGTATATGTATTTACAAAAAAAAAGTATGTATATGTAATTTATTCCGTTATCTAGTTGCCATAACACAAGCTTCGGCTTAGCTTGGAGCTAGATGGCGCTGTGTATAAATATCCTGAAAATATTTATTTATTTATATTATTATTATTATCTTAAAATTAAGAAAGAAATTTTTCTAAGTCCCGCCGCCTCAGCGCCCCGTTTGCTATACTCTGACCAAAACTAGGTATTCCTTAATGGTACCTTAGTAAAGTGGAACTGTAGCGGGTCGTCAGTACTGAGCGTGATGCACAGCCCTCTCGCGAGGAACTCCGGCAGCGGGTTGCGGTGGTAGTTCAGGAACAGAGAGTTATTGCTGAGAGGAGACATCGCTATGTAGATCTGCGCCAAGTAGTACAGGTACTGCAGCACTGGCACCTGGGTAGAAACATTTTTGTTTTAAGTATTGTTAATCTGTATTTTTATTTTGACAGATCATTTTTTTTTACAGTAAGAATGTTTTAACTTTTGTACTGAGTTAATATCATGTATCTATTTTCTATACTAATATTATAGGGGCGAAAGTTTGATTTTATAGATATAGATGTAGATTAAAATTAATATATGTCAGAGAATATAAAGTTTCTCGGTTAATTTGGTGTGTTAATGTTTGATTAATTAGTATGGCAATATTTATCGTCATAGATAACGCTGTATAAACCATAAACATCAATGTCAAGTTACGCCGAATGTCATGAGTTGTAAACTGTCAATAGTGCGTCCGGGAGCGGCGCCTGTGCGTGTTATGCGCACTAATTGTTATAAATGCAACATGGATGCTGATGAGGGCTAACTCAATCTTGATGCATCTCCGACATTTAGATATAAATATATAAATAGATTTAGGTACAGATAAAGATTTATGTAGGTATGGGTATAGATACGCGGAAGTCTGCGAAGGTACCCGGAATCCCGGGATTTTGGTCGGTAGAAGTCCGACATAACCCGTGGTCCTTCCTCGAGGTCCATGGGTATCCTTTGAGGATTTCCCCACTATAAAAAAATGTTTGGATATAGATACAGATATAGAATAAGACGCACCTTCCGCAGCAGCAGGCCGTGCGACACGTTGTCGGCGAGCATGAAGCCGCACACGAGGTGCTGCACGGGGCCCGCCTCGCCGCAGTGCGGCCGCAGCACGAACGTGTTCAGCCCCTGCTCCCTGCCACATCATTCCAAAACTGCTTTAAAATCTATATCTATATAATTCAAAGGTGACTGACATAGTGATCTATCAACGCACAGCCTAAACCACTGGACGGATCGGGCTGAAATTTGCAGTGCAGGTACATGTTATGGCGTAGGCATCCGCTAAGAAAGGAATTCCCGAAATTCCCGCGGGAACGGGAATTAGCGGGAAAATCCTTTTGTGTGAAAAATTTAAACCGCTTTAGTTAGACGCTTGAAATTTGGAATGCAGGAACCTTAGGAAACTTATTTATATGAAAGTCCACGCGGACGGAGTCGCGGGCAACAGCTAGTATAATATAAGTCTCAACCTCCTACATCTCCTTTAAAACAAATGAATACAATATTGCTATACAAAAAAACGGCGATGCCCAGCGATTTCACTAGTATTTCCGTAACCAGAAAAAATTTATTTCAAAGATAGTCCGTTATAACATTTATATTTTAATTAGAATGTTTATTTGATTCCCTTCTCCCCCTTCTTTTTACTCCTTTATAAAATCGTTCCATTATTCCTATACGAATTACTAATGAAAATGAAATGTATTTAATATCTACTTATGTTAAGTTACAGAATTATTGTAAATTTCATGTATTTTGAAAGATTTTTTCCCCCCTTTTTGGTAAAAAGTGTGGGACCCGTGCGAGTTTCTTACGCCGGTTCTTCTCGCCGGGTTAGTTCCCGAACCGGTGGTAGGCACCATGTAGACTTTCTGAAGGCATTTATTTTCAAATTTATTCAGAAAATAAACGTTTTCATTTTCATTTTCATCACTAGTCGACGTCGACGATCGCTTACCAGCACTACCAACGCAAAGAAACAAATCTGAGAGTATAGTAACCGTCAATTACCTTCAGCGGTGAACGAAACCTGCGCAGAAGTCAAAAATAAGGTATCGAAGTAACGGTGCGGCGCGCGGGGCGCGTGATCGTCGGATGCGCGAGGGTTGATTGGTTCCCCATAGTGTTGTCTTTCTCGCACCAATACGTCAATTACGAGCGCGATTCTACCGATGCGCAGCTATTCTCGTCAATCGCTAAACATTCGTGACGGTTACGATACAGCAAGCACTGAGAGGCACTCACTTGCGGAAGCGGTTGAGCACGGTCATGTTGGCGTACATGTAGTACAGGTAGTAGGCGTAGGGCGGGTTCTCGTCGTCGTCCCACAGCGCGGGCGCGCGCACGTCCACGTCCAGCTGCGGGTTCTCCGGCTTCGACTCGTCGTCCACGCTGTCGAAGCCTATCACGTGCTGCAACAGTACATTTATGGTTGTAAGTTGTGTAGACAGTTACAGACTCAGCTTTGAGCCAGGTGGTCAAGTAAGAATAGATACCCCCCCTGGATCCGCCATTTTGTGTAGATATGTAAAAATGTATACTATATTATATCACTTTAGAATAATTATTATGTATTAAGTAGACAGTATTTACTATTGTATTGGCAATTCTGTAATAATGGTCAATAATTGTAAGATAAATAAATAAATTGAGTAATACAGCTCTATTAATATGTGTTTGATGTACTGAATATATGAGAATGTGTATTCTCATTAATTCTCATTCAAACAGCAAGCACGCACACACGAACACATAAATACTTACACACACGCATACACACATAAAAAATACAAACTAAAACCTTATCACAAGCTCAGTGATACCCAAAATTTTTTGTAAAATGTACTACTACGATTCAAAAGTGATACTGTACTGTATATGACATTAACTCTATAAAGATAATATATATCGATAAACTGGTTAAGCTACTTACAGTGAGGAACTTATGCAGTTCCAGGTTGCTGTTAGGGTCGTTGGTGACCTCGAACAGCGGCTGGAAGATGTTGCTGAGGAACTCTTGGAAGTTGTTCATTATCTTGTTGGACTTGAAGATGTCGCTGGAGAAAAATATTTATATTAATAAATGCTTATTTTTCAACCAAACAATTATTATATCCTTATGATCTTTGAAAAAAATGTACGGAGCCTCGCGAACGCCGAAATCGAAAAATAATTATGAACAAACAGTCAAATTTCACACACACATTTCATTGGTCAAATAAAGCCAGTCGCATAACTCAGGTTTATGACATATCTTTACCATTTGTAAAATACTTAGACCCAAGAAAATATTTCATATTTTTAATACATCAATATATTCACTATGACAAACTTTTAGGTTACTCCCTCTTCCAATATACACTTTTACAACTTTAAAATCTTAGATGGCTGCCAGCTCGACATGGTGATATTTTTTTGTCATCTAAGATGGTCGCCAACTATATTATAATTAAACTTTAGTTTTTTTTGCAAATTTGGACATACATTCTGGATAATAAAGGTAACTTACTACAAGCGCGGTATCTGTATGAGCCAGCGCACGTTGTTGGAGTACACGTCGTACTGGATGGCCCACTTGGCCAGCTTGGCCCACTCGCCGGGGCTCTTGCCGTAGATGGACAGCCTCAGCTCCGCGTTCTGGTACTTACTCTCCTCAAGGTCTGATGCTACTTCCTATCATTATATTTTATTTTTATATCAGTGACGCCATGACGTGCATTAAGTTTACATACACTAATTTAAATTTAAATTAACACTTAAGTAAATGGAAAAATAGTTATTTCTCTTATTATTCGGAAGAATTTTTTTTAACAGGCTGCTTATTACATTAACACCATTATTAAAAGGATATGTCCACGACAAATTTAATTCGAATGAATGAGTGACGCAAGTTCTCAACCGGAACTAGGTGGAGCTAGTGGCGATTTATAAGTAAACATAGACTTGTAGTTTTGGATCATAAATCCAACAATTATAATGTTACTATAGATGTACTTTTAAGTATTTCTCAATATACGCGTTGTAGTTTAATTAAAATCATGTTTACATTAAAAAGTTAAATATGTACTCTCATTTCCGGCTCGAAGGACCATACGATAATAAAAGTTTTAATAAAAAAAAATAGTGTTAGGACCAAATATGTTATTTTTTTTATTAATTATGGTAATAATTTGGTATATTAATTAATTTCCTTGGAATAAAAATAGACATTTAATAACTATTTACCTTAATAATCCTAGCGAAGTACTTCCCGTTCATGTAATTGTCAGTTTTGAGGAAAACCTCACGCAACCTGCTCTCGCCGATCGGGTTGTATTTGGCGTTGAACTTGTCAAAACGATGGAACGTGTTGCGGTCCTGTGGTTACGATCATATTTTTATTTAATTACAAAAATACTTTTCTGTTAAATACTTCTGTTAAATTTAATACGAATAGGTACGATAATAGTTGAAATACAATATTTATTTTATTTATATGAAAATATATGAAGACTAGCGGACCCGTGCCCACTTCGT
>JADANM010005263.1:645866-684069 GCA_026213755.1 Eurema hecabe | reverse complement strand
TTCGGACAAATATTTGTTATTGAAAGTCAGAATGGCGGGCGACGGCGTCTACGATTGGTCAACTTGAACTAGTTGTCACTTGTAGTTATGTATATGTCGCAGGCGAATTGTATAATCCGCTGTATTACATTACGGCTAGCCGTTTTACAAAACAGGGCCGTTTTGCAAAGCGGCGGTTATACAATCCGCCTGCGACATATATAAATTCTATGTGAGCACCAACATGACGATGTCGTCACTTGTTGTTTTAAAAATGTTGCGAGGGAATTTTAAATTAGGCATTTTTAAAGATAAAATTTCTTCATTAAATCGCAATTGATATAATTGGTAAATATACAGGCTTGTTTCTGTTGCAATGAAGATTACAAAAAAAAATATTTCGTTCAATTTGAAGTCACATGCATATACCCTATTTGATTTAAATAGTAATTAATTGTTAAAACACTATTATAGAACGATTCAATTCCAAGAGTTAACCGGACTGGTATCACCTTCCTACAGAAAATCGGTGTCAAGTAAATATCATATAAGAATATGTCTACAGCATAATTAGGTTCCTGATTAGATATTTTAACTTTTTAATGTATTAAACACCAAGGACTGATATATATGACAGGGTAAACACACATGGGAGAAACCACACAACAACAAAAAGCAAACAATGTCACATAACCTAGCATATAATACATAATTAAAACTGTAATATGTGGTATTGGTGTTGAATTTAATTTAATTATAAAATTTCTATTGTATAAATGTTCGAATATTTTCAGTTCATTATTTAGTTTGTCAATGTATTTTATGCCTTATGAAATTGTTTTGTAATACCATATAAATGAGTTATCATATGTAATCTAATTGAATACTGTTTGAATTTAACACAATTAACCCCTATTTTAAAGGACTATACAACGGGAATATCTTACGGTACCATAGACCTCTGGTAAGAGATCGTGGGTAATGTCGGATTTCTACCAATCAAAATCTTAATTATTTATAATAGTTCTATCTCAATACCCGCATTTTAAAAGCTTGCAACACACTATAAACCTATACTATTCGAATTCCTACTTATTTTGGACCCTAGAGACTTAAAACCTTTTAGATTTTTATACAAAAAGTCTTACCTTAAATATGTTAGTAAGTTCATCGAGTATGGTCTCGTAGCGGAAGGAGACGCGAATGTCCGGTACGTTTGTGCGCGTGATGTCGTTGCCGGCTACACCCTCTTTGGTGTAGTTTGGACCTAACCAGTATTGTTTCATCTGAAAAAAAAAACTTTTAGTTTAAACTTTTTCATCTATTATTATAGATGTTGTATTACCATTTGGTTGTCACAGCCGCAAGACACGGAAAGTCCATTCGTACGATAAATAAACACTAATGTACGAGATAGAGTAAGAGAGATAGACATTAGAGAAATAGAGACATTTATATGTCGGAGACTAGAACGGAACGTCAAGCAAACATTGCCTTGAGTGTATTCGGAATTTGCGTTGGCAACATTAAGAGGCTGACAAGTCAGCTGTCAACGAGGGCCGGTAACGGCACATGGTTTTGAACGGGACGATCGTGCGGGTGTGCCAGCGTACTACCGACTTCACTGCGTTCCGAAATAAGTGATCCGGTTGCATCCGCGTAGTGTGTGATTAGTTTCAGTTAATTGTAACCAAATTGTAATCGAAATAAACCAGTTAACATATTGGAAGCCTTATTTCGTTTGATTCCACGATGGATAGAGACGAACGCCCTCACGCCTCCCCGACATATAAATATAAACTGAATAGTTAGCAAAGAAATAGAAACTTATATAAACACTAGCTGTGTCCCGCGGTTTTATCCGCGTAGTTACCGTTCCCGGGGCAATACCGAGATGTAAGCTCTCCTATCTTTTAAGTTGGATCAAACTGCACATGAAGTGCGAATTTCATTATAATCGGTTAAGTGGTTTAGGAGTCCATTGAGGACAAACATTGTGAAACGAGATTTATATATATGTAGGCACTTAGTAACTACAGCCTGACCCCGATAGATGACATGGTTTGGTTAATTATGACTTGTCATCAAAACACATTGTACTTGCACATGTGTGTGGCTATGTAGCACGACCACACACACATAAATAAAGCATGTATAAATACCGACGACATTCGTCAATAAAGGGATTACAATTAGAACACGCAACATGTAGTTTCCTTCGCTACATATATATTAAGATACCGAAACTCCACTTTTGAAGTTCAAAAGTAGAGTTTATTTCATAGCTCATATGGTAATGAGACAGAGAAAGAGATAGAGATGAGAAGAGATATGGGAGGTTACCTCGTGCGGGAAGCCGGACATGAGCACGGAGTTGCGCGCCAGCTCGCACATGTCGCACGAGCTCAGCTTCCATACCTGCGCCGCGATGCTGTACTCCTCCATCAGCGGCTCCTGGAGACCACAGATTATTATTCATTTAAAATTAATTATCTATAATACTTTATATTTTAATATTTTAAGGCCATAAATTTTTGGAGTAATATTTATTATGCTTTCGCGCCAAAACTACTGAACCGATTGTAATTAAATTTGGCACAAAGATGGAATCTAGAGATAAATAAATAGATAAATATTTTCCGGACATTTATACACAGCGCCGTCTAGTTCCAAGCTAAGCCGAGGCTTGTGCTATGGCAACTAGATAACGGAATAAATTACATATACATACTTTTATTTTTAAATACATACGTACAATACATAGCAACACCCAGACCCCAGAAAAATACAAATGTAAGTAAAAATGTAAATTACAAATATATTTTTTCTGGTGTGGGAATCGAACCCACGACGTCTCGTCCCGTCAAGATGGATCTAGAGCCTGAAGGCAAATCATAGGCTACCTTTAGTCACTTTTCAATAGCTAGAAAAAAGGGCTTTAGGGGATTGGGGTCAAAGAAAAAGTGAAAACTAGGTATTCCTCAATGGTACCTTAGTAAAATGAAACTGCAGAGGATCGTCAGTACTGAGCGTGATGCACAGCCCTCTCGCGAGGAACTCCGGCAGCGGGTTGCGGTGGTAGTTGAGGAACAGCGAGTTGTTGCTGAGAGGAGACATCGCTATGTAGATCTGCGCCAAGTAGTACAGGTACTGCAGCACTGGCACCTGGGTAGAAACATTTTTGTTTAAAGTATTGTTAATCTGTATTTTTATTTTGACAGCAATTTTTTTTTTACAGTAAGAATGTTTTAACTTGTTTTTTTTAATAATCGCGAATGTTTGATTTTATAGTTATAGATGTAGATTAAAATTAATATATGTCAGAGAATATAAAGTTTCAGGGTTACTTTGGTGTATGTTTGATTAATTAGTATGGCAATATTTATCGTCATAGATATGCTTTATAAACCACAAACATCAATATTAAGTTATGCCGAATGTCATGAGTTGTAAACTGTCAGTAGTGCGTCCGGGAGCGGCGCCTGTGCGAGTGCGTACTAATTGTTATCAATGCAACATGGATGCTGATGAGGGCTAACTCAATCTTGATGCATCTCCGACATTAAATAATTAATATATAAATAGATTTAGGTACAGATAAAGATTTATGTAGGTATGGGTATAGGTTCGCGGAAGTCTGCGAAGGTACCCGGAATCCCGGGATTTTGGTCGGTAGAAGTCCGACATAACCCGTGGTCCTTCCTCGAGGTCCATGGGTATCCTTTGAGGATTTCCCCACTATAAAAAAATGTTTTTTTTTTTTTATTTATTGAGTACAACCACATCATACATAATCAAATATACACAAACAATTACTTTAGGTAACAATTATCTATTATGCATGACAAAAACGGTGTACATAATTTAGGCCGAAAACGTATTTTTAAGCCTTTATATAATAATAATTATTAATTAATTGAAAGGATTTTTTGAGGCTAAAAAAAAATAATCAAATATAAAAATATAAAATAAGGATTAAGAACCTGTTTATACTATGAATTCCGAAGTAGTGTTTGAACTATTTATAAAATAATTTAAAATATCTCTTTTAAAGTGGACTAGCTTAATAGCTGAAATTGTCCCGTTAAGTTTGTTATATTCACTAAGTATTCGAACGAGAAGAGCCTGCAAACCTAAATTAGTCTTCGTTAGTGGGATACAAAATATTTTAGTTATTCTTGACCAAATGTTTGGATATAGATACAGATATAGATATAGACGCACCTTCCGCAGCAGCAGGCCGTGCGACACGTTGTCGGCGAGCATGAAGCCGCACACGAGGTGCTGCACGGGGCCCGCCTCGCCGCAGTGCGGCCGCAGCACGAACGTGTTCAGCCCCTGTTCCCTGCCACATCATTCCAAAACTGCTTTAAAATCTATATCTATACTAATATATAAAGCTGAAGAGTTTATTTGTTTAAACGCGCTAATCTCAGGAACTACTGGTTCGAATTGAAAAATTCTTTTTTTATTGAATTGATCATTTATCGAGGAAAGCTTTAGGCTACATAATATCACGCTACGACTAATAGGAGCCAAGATGTAATGGAAAATATGGAAAAAACGGGGAAAATTTTTCATCTTTGAGGGCTTCCTTTGCGTGCGCTACGAAAACGGTTCAAGATACAAAAATAATATTATGGAAGAATTATTCCTCTTTAATTGATCTAAAAAAAGTCCGCAACAGTATATGTCTATCTTCTAAGATTGACTCACTATAACATAATAATACAAATAGATCCGACGGGGACGAAGTCGCGAGCAACAGCTAGTACAATATAAGTCTTAACCTCCTTCATCTCCTTTAATACAAATGAATACAATATTGCTATACAAAAAAACGGCGATGCCCAGCGATTTCACTAGTATTTCCGTAACCAGAAAAAATTATTTCAAAGAAAGTCCATTATAACATTTATATTTTAATCAGAATGTATATTTAATTCCCTTCCCGCTCTCCTTTTTACTATCCTCCTTTATAAAATCGTTCCAAATTTTCCTAAACAAATTACTAATGAAAATGAAATGTATTTAATATATACTTATGTTAAGTTACGGAATTATTGTAAATTTTATACATGTATTTTAAAAGATGATTTCCCCCCCCCCCCCTTTTTGGAAAAAATGTGGGTGCCGTGCGAGTTTCTTACGCCGGTTCTTCTCGCCGGGTTAGTTCCCGAACCGGTGGTAGGCACCATGTAGACTTTCTGAAGGCATTTGTTTTCAAGTTTTTTCAGAAAATAAACGTTTTCATTTTCATTTTCATCACTAGTCGACGTCGACGATCGCTTACCAGCACTACCAACGCAAGAAACAAATCTGAGAGTATAGTAACCGTCAATTACCTTTAGCGGTGAACGAAACCTGCGCAGAAGTCAAAAATATGGTATCGAGGTAACGGCGCGGCGCGCAGGGCGCGTGATCGTCGGGTGCGCGAGCGTTGATTGGTTGTCCCAGCCGTGTTGTCTTTGAGCACCAATACGTCAATTACGATCGCGATTCTACCGATGCGCAGCTATTCTCGTCAATCGCTAAACATTCGTGACGTACTATACAGCAAGCACTGAGAGGCACTCACTTGCGGAAGCGGTTGAGCACGGTCATGTTGGCGTACATGTAGTACAGGTAGTAGGCGTAGGGCGGGTTCTCGTCGTCGTCCCACAGCGCGGGCGCGCGCACGTCCACGTCCAGCTGCGGGTTCTCCGGCTTCGACTCGTCGTCGACACTATCGAAGCCTATCACGTGCTGTAACAGTACTTATGTACTACAGCTGTCGATAAATATGAAGATACAAATGGACTCACGCACACACACGCAGATATGCGCACGTATGCACGTACACACACCCACCCACACACACACCAAAAATCATTTTTAATATAAATAAGCATAGTCAAGCTTAGCAAACTTTGATGGTATATATGGTTTTGTAGTACTAAATTCAAAAGTGTTACTATATGAATTTTACTTTCCAGATAATCTCGTAAACCAAAAGTAAGTTGTAAGTTGTAAGCTACTCACAGTGAGGAACTTATGCAATTCCAGGTTGCTGTTAGGGTCGTTGGTGACCTCGAACAGCGGCTGGAAGATGTTGCTGAGGAACTCTTGGAAGTTGTTCATTATCTTGTTGGACTTGAAGATGTCGCTGGAGAAAAATATAGAATCTCGTAAGAAATTTGACAGTTTATCCATAAAATATCGTATTTTAAATCCCCCACGCAAAAATCATGAGGTGTTATAAGTTTAACGTGTCTGTGTGCCTGATGCAACGTAGCCTCCAAAGGAATGATCCGATTTTAATGCGGTTCTTTTGTTTGAAAGGTATATCCGTCGAAAGTGTTCTTAGCTGTTTGTTGGAAATCGGTTCATGTCTTTAAGGTCATCAGGTCGTTTGTTAGGTGTAATAGGATTGTTACACGCTCAGTATGCCTGCTTTTTTGGTTGGAATTTATGTATTTTGTAGAATACATTTGTTTTTTTTTATAATATGAAGAGGGGAGACGAGCTGGATGCACTCCTTATGGTAAGAATAACGCCAGCCCATAGCCAATGCAGTCCTTTGTTTGTCATCTAAGATGGCTGCCAACTTTACTGGATTTTTTTTGCAATTTTTGACATTTTGTTTTTTTTTTAATTTAGAATATTATTTTCAGGATAAAAAAAGTAACTTACTACAAGCGCGGTATCTGTATGAGCCAGCGCACGTTGTTGGAGTACACGTCGTACTGGATGGCCCACTTGGCCAGCTTGGCCCACTCGCCGGGGCTCTTGCCGTAGATGGACAGCCTCAGCTCCGCGTTCTGGTACTTACTCTCTTCAAGGTCTGATGCTACTTCCTATATTTCATATTTTATTAATTTATCTTTATATCAGAGACGCCATGACGTACATTAAGTTGACATACACTAATTTAAATGTAAATTAACACTTTTAAGTAAATGAACAAATAGTTATTTCTTTTATTGTTCGGATGATTTTTTTACCAGGCTGCTTATTACATTAACACCATTATTAAAAGGATATGTCCACGACAAATTTTATTCGAATGAATGAGTGACACAAGTTCTCAACCGGAACTAGGTGGAGCTAGTGGCGCATTATAAGTAAACATAGACTTGTAGTTTTGAATCATAAATCCAACAATTATTATGTTACTGTGGATGTACTTTTAAGGATTTCTCAATATACGCCTTGTAGTTTAATTAAAATCATGTTTACATTAAAAAGTTAAATATGTACTCTCATTTCCGGCTCGAAGGACCATACGATAATAAAAGTTTTAATTAAAAAAATAGTGTTAGGACCAAATATGTTATTTTTTTTATTAATTATGGTAATAATTTGGTATATTAATTAATTTCCTTGGAATAAAAATAGACATTTATTAACTATTTACCTTAATAATCCTAGCGAAGTACTTCCCGTTCATGTAATTGTCAGTTTTGAGGAAAACCTCACGCAACCTGCTCTCGCCGATCGGGTTGTATTTGGCGTTGAACTTGTCAAAACGATGGAACGTGTTGCGGTCCTGTGGTAACGATCATATTTTTATTTAATTACAAAAATACTTTTCTGTTAAATTATTTTGTTGAATTTAATACGAATAGGTACGATAATAGCTGAAATACAATATTTATTTCATTTATATGAAAATATATGAAGACTAGCGGACCCGTGCCCACTTCGTTGGGCATAATGATAACAATCCTTTTTTATATAGCCTATGACACTCAGCAATAATGTGGCTTTCTATTGGTGAAAGAATTTCTAAACTCGGTTCAGTAGATCCTGAGATTACTTACAATTTAACAAACACACAAACTTTACTTCTTTATATATTAGCATAGATATAGATAAGGGCGAAAGTTTACTATTTTCAGTGAATGTTTGAAAATCTCAAATGGCTGGCTGGTATATAAGTGTATTTTTTTAATATCGCTCGAAATTTAAAATAATTTCATGACGCTGATTTTAGAAACGCCTTTCTCGACACCTAGAATTTAATCTTACTTGAAGAAGAGAACCGCCGCTTTGCGAAACGGCCCTGTTATGTAAAACGGCTAGCCATAATGTAATACAGCGGATTATACAATCCGCCAGCGACATACACGACACTACATATGCAAAAATTTCTCGAGACTAATTTCACTGTAGCCTAGTTGAATGAGATACATTTGAATTTGACTTAGAGGTCACTTAAATATAAGTCTAGACCTTACCGCATGGACGTCCAACATATCCACAGTGAGGTCATAAGTGCTGAGGTTCATGGACTGAAATACAGCTTTTAGGGTCATTGGTGTACCCTTGTGGAGGGTCACCACCTGTGGTGAAGAAATTTTTGTAAAATTAATTTATCCTTACTGATATTATAAATGCGTAATTCTGACTGTCTGTCATTCCATCACGCTAAAACTACTGAACCAATAAGAACGAAACTTGGTACAAATATAGTCTAAAGCGTGAGGAAGGACATAGACCACTTTTTTTTTAATCAACCCCCAAAAAGCGAGGGGTTGAAACTTTTTATAATTTTACACATTCACGGCCAAACCGCTGAATCGATTGTAATGAAATTTGGTACACAGATGGACTAGAGCCAGAGATAAAACATAGGCTACTTTTTAACTCGAAAAATGGGTGTTAAATCGGAGTACGGAGTCGCGGGCAACAGCTAGTTTTAAATAAGTTACTCTGACATTAAGCTTCTATCTGATAAGTCTTGTTTAATTCTTATAAATCCACTTATTAACTTAAAACTTAAAAGCTTAATAGCTTATGTAAGTTATGTTTTAATGCATCTAATCTACCTGTACGCCAGTTTTTAACGTGAAATAGCGATAAACATTCTGGAATGTATCATCACAAAAGTACAACTTGGTGATGATGCATTTCTCATAAGCTTACACATAACATTCATAAGAACTTTATCAAATCTAAGATCATTGTCACAAAATGTTAACTATAAAATTGTTGTTGCATGAAGATAGATAGACAGAATAAAAGCTAACCTCATCGGCGTGGTTCTTCAAAGTTTTCTTGATAAAACGTAATAGATGTTTCTGGTTCATACACGACGCCGCGTGGATGTGGGTGTCTACTTTCCTGTATTTAATTAATAATTTAAAAAATCAAACGTTGGGATTGGTGGCTTTACAATGACGTCACTTAAACGTCGAATTTGAACTGTCATATTGGATGGTGACATTTGGTGAATCATTTAATAAAAAAAATGTTAATTGGAACAACAAAAACGATTTATTTATATGTTAAGATTATTAAGAGTATTCCAGTGTCTGAGTAATGAAAAATAAATGAAAAATATTTATTTTCTGAGTAGATTTGAAAAACAAATACTTTCAGAAAGTCTACATGGTGCCTACCACCGGTTCGGGAACTAACCCGGCGAGAAGAACCGGCGTAAGAAACTCGCACGGGTCCCACACTTTTTACCAAAAAAGGGGGAAAAAAATCATCTTTTAAAATATACAAAATTTACAATTCTGTAACTTAACATAAGTATGTATTAAATACATCATTGTAAGTCATATTATAATAGTGTAGAAGAAGCCTTGCAAGCAGCCATCCTACTCCCAAGATGTGCCATCATTTATGAAATCATTGACCTTATAGTAAGCTTTGGCACACAAACGTTCTTTTACTACTTTTTTAAATTTATTAATAGAAAGGTTTTAAACGCTCTCTGGGATTTTATTGTAAAGGCGTACACATTGACCTTTAAACGATTTACTAACTTTACTAAGTCTGATCACCGGCAAGTCTAGTTTGTGCTTATTTCTAGTGTTTCTACAGTGAACGTCACTTCTAGTTTTAAATTTACATATATTTTTTCTTACATATATTACATTATCCAAAATGTATTGAGAAGCAACAGTTAGAATTCCAATTTCTTTAAATTTTTCTCTCAGAGATTCAAAAGCAGACATTTTATAAATAGAACGTATGGCTCGCTTCTGCAGCACAAATATTGTATTAATGTCGGCAGCGTTTCCCCATAAAAGGATTCCATATGACATTCTACTATAATGATTTTTATTGCCTCAAAAGAGAATGTTACGCCTATAAGTGTGGCTGCATTCTATTCCATTATATAAATATATATATATTATTATTGTAATTGTTGAACGAATGTGCGCCATATTGGCGTTCCTAAAATAAATAAATAAATAAATGTTATGAATATTATTATTACGCATAAAGACAAAATACAACAAATGTCAATATATAGTACTATGTGTAATTCACTGGATGGCGCTAATAGTTAAAATGCCTTCATTTTAATTTATGATTTAAACATTTTTTTAGAGCGAATATACATGAAATAAAAAAAGCTATTCAATCAAACAGCTTATTTTATTAAGTCATTTTTTATAGTAAGTTGGGATTTTAAGATTTATCTAACCGTATGTTATAAAAGTCCCGGTGCGGCACCGCCTTCTGCGAGGCCAGCTCGCGCAGCTCGTTGAGCAGCACGTGCAGCTGGAACTTGGACGACAGGTAGCTCAGCCGCCGGTAGCAGAACGACTTCCTGCACACGATAAACTGTTATCAGCTGCCTCTCAAACAAAAATTTTAAATATTTCAGGATACGTATACACAGCGTCATCTAGTCCCACGCTAAGTAGAGCTTGGGTTATGGCAACTAGCTAACTGATAAATTTAATGAAAATACTTTTCTTTTGTAAACGCATACATACAATACCTTGCTAACCCAACGTCGGAAAAATACAAATGTACAGTGCGCGTCAAGTTAAGTTTAGCGCTGGACGAGAATAGCTGCGTATCGGTAGAATCGCGCTCATAATTGATGTATTTGTGCTCAAAGACAACACGACTGGGACAACCAATCAACGCTCGCGCACCCGACGATCACGCGCCCCGCGCGCCGCGCCCTTACCTCGATACCTAATTTTTGACTTCTGCGCAGGTTTCATTCAGCGCTAAAGATTCGTGACGCGTTCTATAACTAACAATATATTTTTCCGATGTAGGGATTGAACTCCTTTGCGCATAAAGCAGTTGTGCATCCATTGCGCCAAACGGTCTTCAAAAAATGATCGAAGTTATAATTTCAAACTTCAATATCTCCGTACCAAATTTCATTTAAATCGGTTTAGTGTTTAAGCGTGAAAATTTTAAAACAAAGCTATAGAACTATGGAACGTATACGCAATATGTTTAAATCAAGAGAATCGTTTAACAAAACAACTAACTTCATAGAAAAGTCCAATTAATAATTCAGGCCCGATATTTCGAAAAAGCGCCATCTATGATGGTTGTACAGAATGTTTAAAATTTTTTGGTTTAATGTTATTAGTAGATAATTCGAGTAACGTGTAGAAAGTTAATAAAGTTAGTTAAGTAGTAAGTTAGTTAGTTATCTTTAAACTTTAATAAATAAGTTTAATATTGATTTTAACTGAAAAAAAAAACTCAGTCCTCACTTATTAAAAACACGCTATCGCTTTTAAAAAGTACCAGGCGATCATAAACAAGAAGATACTCACAGTGGCCCGTCCGCGATCATAGTGCACATAATATTCATATCCTGTATATACTGGGCCAGCGTTATGTAGTCGTAGTCGACCCGGTCCTTGCATTCGGCATCTCGGTACAGATTGAACACGCCGTGCTCAGATTTGATGGTGAACCCCTTCGCGGCTGGCATCGGACACTCCCACGGGTCTTTGTCGTGTTTGAAAGGGGGGTGGACTATATGATCTGAAAGAGGTTAGGGTATAAAATATGGAAGTGTTAAATTGCTGGGAAAGGAAATAAAAAAAAAAAGAAACTCTTTATCGATCTATCATACGCAAAACAAACGTAAAATCAAATATGTATATCACTTGAGGACCTTATTTAGAAAGCGATATTTTCCAGGCAACGATGGCGATACTGAAAATGTATTTTTAAATCAATGTTTTTTGTCTTTCTACTTTTTTTGTTTTCTGTCTTTTTTGTCTTCTGCTCGTTGATGAAAATTTTAAAGCTTTATTTCGTTGTAAATTTATGAAAATAATCAAAGTTAATACAACCTGTGTTAAAAATTAATTTATACCACTTTATTTACACAAAAGAATGATGTTATTTCTAACTCTATGATGATTTTCTTTTTCAACATTGAACTAAGCGCCCTCTACTGGTGCATTTGCAAAACTAATTCACGTTCCAATTAAACTTCAGCCTAATTCGGCATTGTGCGCCATTAAATCGCACTATGCTCTGTAATTGGGAAAGTTTTTACATAAGAGGGGGCAAACGCCCTTTTATGAGGGTATTAGCAAAAAACTAACCAGCAATATGTCTCTGCGGCACCTTGACGCTGGGCGTGTGGTTAGCGGCACCGTCAGGGTCTATTGACCTGAGGAACCGCGCCGTGATGGTAGAAAAGCTCTGATCGGACATCTCCATGTATTTCTTTCGGATCTCTAGCGCTTGAACCAAGTAGGACGACGCTTGCTGTAAGTCCTCTAGAGGCACCTGGAATAATAATTATAGATTAATTATTTGATTATTCGGCTTCGTCGCATTTTTTTAGTATTTTTTAATAAAGTCATTCTGACCTTCAAGAAAATGTGTACAAAATTTTATGATGATCGGTCCAGTATCACACACGCACACCACTACAGCGATTATACTCACATATGCTCCAAATCGCTCACACACACATACACACACGCTCACACAAACACCCGTAAAGCGATAACACACACCACACTCACACAAACTCACCCCAGACGTGTCTTCGCCGCTGATCGCAACTCTCTGGAAGTGCGGCAATATGACGTCCATGTCGTCGTCATCAGCCCGCAGCCGCGCCGCCTCCTCGAACACCGCGGCCGCCCCGCCCGCCTCGCTGCCGGCGAACGAACGCACACTCTGCCCGCATTCTGCTGCCCTGGTACCCAAAACAACACCACAGGTCTTATTATAATTTTATTATCAATGCTAGTTTTTAAGTTTGTTGTTAAAAACATCATCTATACTAACTAATACAGGTATATAAAGCTGAAAAGTTTGTTTGTTTGTTTGAACGCGCTAATCTCAGGATCTACTGATTCGAATTGAAAAAAAATTATTGAATTGACCATTCATTTATCGAGGAAGGCTTTAGGCTACATAACATCACGCTGCGACTAATAGGAGCGAAGATATAATGGAAAATATGAAAAAAAACCGGGAAAATTTATCTTTGAGGGCTTTCTTTGCGTGCGCTGCGAAAACGGTTCAAGATACAAAAATAATATGTATGAAAGAATTATTCCTCTTTAAATGATCTAAAAAAAAGTCTGCGGCAGTATATGTCTATCTTCTAAGATTGACTCACTATAACATAATAATAGAAATAGATCCGACGGGGACGAAGTCGCGAGCAACGGCTAGTTATTAATAAAGATATTTAAAAACAAAAACAAAGAGGTCTTATTTATCTTCTTACGGCCAAATACTTATACGCAAATTAAATTTAAGCACGTCTTAAGTCTCGTAATTTTGACAGAATTGTATGGCGAACTGTCAAATCGAACCGGTTTAAGTTGTACTTAAATTTAAATTGCGTTACAGTATTCCGGCATTAGTATATGAATTACGTGTCACGTTGTTTGTCCGCGATTGACTCCTAAACTACTGAACCGATTTTAAATTAAATTTGCACACCGTGTGCAGTTTGATCCAACTTAAAAGATAGGATAGCTTATTAGCTTCATAATATATGCGAGCGATAGCGCGGGCGGGTCGCTAGTTTATTAAAAAATATTACACGTATAAAACATATACAAAATTAGAAATAGAAATTTCACAAATAATTTTAACCGACTTGAAAAAAGGTGGTTTCACAATTCGATGCAATTTTTTATACAGTGTGTTCGCACATAACTTCGTATTGACCTCAAAATTATAAAATACTAAATGAAAATACGTATTGCTGCGTGCGAAGTATTTTTTTTGCATTTTAGTGAGAAGTCGTTTTATTTTTGTTAATTTTTTTTCAAGTTACGAGATAGATTACAAAAAATATGTCGTTCATTTTGAAGTTAAGTGCATGTAACCTATTGTTTTGAACTACCATTTCTAAGGTGTTACTATATTTAGCCTATTTGACAACATATATTTGTCTTTGACATACGTGAATTTTAATTAAAATTTACACATATCAACGATCAATTCATTAATACCAGTGTCAAAAACAACTGTTCATATCCATATAGTAAGAGTCTCAAGTGTCAGTGAGAAATGACCCAGATTATATTCGGAGCTATGAAGAGCTTAACGGATAATTTAAATGTCGGTGGCATGTCAATTGAATATTATTTAGAAATAGGAATTCTGTTACATCTAAGAATATAGACACGTACAGGATGTCTATACTTAGTGATTATTTAAAACTAAAGAATTTATTTCCTAAAAATAATGGTAAAAATAAGTGTAGTAGTAAATTTTATAAACACATCTCAAAATATGAGGTACATAAATTATATACAATTATTTTTAAAGTAATAAAAAGAAAACTATACCTATTGAGTCGTATCCATCTCTGGCAGTCGACTTTACTTCCAAACATTTCTCGAAAATTTTATATAAAACACAATTAAACACATCGAAATAAAAAATACGATTTTTATTATCAACGTTAAACACATTCACCGATAAAATTTCATTATCACCACTAAAAATTCTAATTAGATCTGTGACATTTTAAACGTCAAAATTTTAACCGCGAAAGTCGATGAAAAATCTTTCAATTTTTAAATTAAAAATGGAATGAATTCAAAAACAAACTTTCGGTCTATGGCACGTGTCATTTGGACATAAGCGCGTTCGGAAATGCAATGACAAATGGCCAGTAAGGGTTGCCGCGTCAAGGTTGATCCAATTACGCTGCGTATGGACGGTGACGCGTGCTATTAGTTTTCAGACACCCCGTCGTTTATGGATATTATATGGCATCTTTGCTCTAGTTATGACTATTATGCGAACAATTTTTAAAGGAACTTATCAAAATACCCAACACTAAACGCACAAAGAGATTTAGAAAAAATAAATCGATGTCAACCCTGGAAACGAAATTATTTTTTTGTTACTTAATAAATTAAAAATTGTAACAATAGGTTTACTGACTTTCGTATTTTAAATTAGTCAGAAGCAATGTTGTACAAATACACTAGGGGTGTCCTATCTGTGACCTACATAATTATAATAGGTCCCACACAAACTATTTTTTTTTTATAATAAGAGTCAACGAAGAAGCAGACGGGCCACCTGAAGTGGTCACCGTCGCGTCGCCTATGGACAGAGGTGTCGCCAGTGCTACGTCGGCCCTGAAGAAAAAATCTTTTGACACCTTTCTTGAAGGAACCCATGTTATAGCACTTTTATTCCATTATTCACTTATTCAAGCCTTCATCGTTAAATAGTATGTTCATCTGTTCGAATTTTAGGAGACCCGTAAATTAATTTTGAAGCCCATACAATTCAAACAAACAAACAAACAAATCTTACCTCTTCACTTAATAGCATAGAGTATAGAAGTTTTAAACTCACTTGACATTTAACTGTCGTTGTATGAGGAGTTTCTTTTCGATTTGCTCGATGGGGAACTGGGGCACTTCGTACGGCGCTGAGAGTTCATTGGGAAGCTCCCTCGGGGCCTCTGCGCCCACTGCGCTGGTAGGACTCTCGCTGCCTGCAAATTAAATACATTTATTAACTTTATATGTAGAATTAACTACAGGACAGTTATTTTAAAAAGTGCCATCTAGTCCCTCGCTAAAAATAGTTTCTGTCATGGCAACTAGGATAACATTTTGTATTTTGTAACTCATTCCATCTATTCCATATGTATCTAAAAGTCTAGACGTCGCGTCACGAATCTTTAGCGCTAAACGAAACCTGCGCAGAAGTCAAAAATAAGGTATCGAGGTAACGGCGCGGCGCGCGGGGCGCGTGATCGTCGGATGCGCGAGCGTTGATTGGTTGTCCCAGTCGTGTTGTCTTTCTCGCACCAATACGTTAATTACGAGCGCGATTCTACCGGTGCGCAGCTATTCTCATCCAGGGCTAAACATAAATGACGCGACCTATACTTACTAACTAAAACCAGAATAAATTTATTAGAGAAATATTTTTATGTATGATCACGTATAACGGCTCAACTCGATCCGCTTACGGCCACAGATTATCCGCGGCTTTGTTAATTTAATTATCTATTATCTGTTGTCGATTTTCAGGGACAGGCTATTTATATGTTAGTCTTTAATCCTTTTGGCTATGAGCAATTAGTCGTATTCGGTTCCAGTTCATTATCGAGGATTTTAGACTAAACTCTAAACATTGATTTAAACCGGCGTCTACGGTTTTTTTAATTTTTGAATCTGTCATGTCAGCTGTCAACTGTCATTTTCAACGATTTTATCTCTTTTTTTTTGTTAGAAACCATAGGATTCCTTAAATATTTGCCAGTCGTAACAGAATTGTAATTAACATGGTTTTATTATTGTTCTTTTGATGTCTTGAAGAAGTAAGATTACGAAGAAAGACGTATTGAAGTACGATAAGTAAGATTTAATTATTGAACAAATTATTTTTGCTTCTGTGTACACTAATACAGTATTACAATCGTTTTGAGTTTAGCATTTTCGTGCAGACTTTATAAGTAGCAATCGAATGTTAATCGAGGAAAGTGAGTCAAGAACTGCAGTTAAAATGTTAACCTCAGTGGAACTGATTAAGAGGCAAGAGTCAAGGTCGGACCCATCTCTGATTAATGATTCAGGTATATTTTCCACGCGTTTTTACCAACATTGAATTATATAATTGTCTTTATACTAGTTGTTTCGTAGTAATTAGTTTAGTATTTTCTGATATTATGATAGATAAGTCTATAAAATACTGTATTTCAAAGTACTTCTGCGTAAATTACATCTTTATTTTTGGACATTCTAATACCTACATAAGGAATTTTTGATCGAAAAAGCAGTTGCTGAGTATAGCCCGTTCAAACAAAGAGACTCTTCGAATTAATAGATTAGATACAATTAAAGTAATAAGAGGTTTGGACATGTTATAAACATTATTTTATGAATTTATTATTAACCTAGAAAATTGTTTTTGCCGTTTATTATTTTATTCGTATTTATTTGTTTTATAATTCCTTCAGCATGCTTGTTACCTCTGGGGTACAACTACAAGTTCCAACATTACAATAAAAATACTGAACCAAACTATTGGATTCAATAAAAGGGCTTATTTAAAAAGAGTTACAATTAAAAATAACATTACATTGAATTCCTTAAATCGCACGTGTGCTGCTAAAATGATTCTTAAAAGTCGTATTAAATTTTATAACTATCCTTCGTTCTAATTCACGTCGAAAGCCGAACGTTTAGGGCAATAGTCCAAACTCTAGAGGACATAATAAATATTAATCTATTCAAAGCTGCAAAGTCTCGTGCCCTAGGGAGGCCTTTGTTTGAACGCTCTAAAAATCTTGAATAGCTTCAAGTTTTTGAACGGTCCTATTAACTATTCAATAGATTTGTTTATACGTTATGCATGTCAATGGAGCTAACATCTGGTTACTGTACTTCTTATCGTTGCTAATATGTATATATTAGGTATACCTATCGTAGTTATGACTACTTTGTACCTACCGAACTTAAACTGGGACATTTATTTTAATAATGGCTACATGACATTCTATATGAAGAATTTTCCATCAAATTCTGGAAAGAGTTTGCTGCGATACACTTAAAATTTATTTCACGAATTTTGATGCTGTTTTTCTGGTAGATAGTACATATAGTCAGGGCCAATGGCCATGGACCATATAAATAACCAACATAATATATCCTCTAACATAACTTCTTACCCCAAAATAAAAACTGAAATTTCTTACCAACTCTTCAGTCCATATAAAAAACAATTTAAAAAATGTTAAAGTTTGTGAGAATGTTATTCTTTCACGCAAAAACGGCTTTCCCGGTTTAATTGAAATTTGGTATTATATACATAGATACCCTGGAAAGCGCAGTGTGGGACGGCCACCTTCGAGATAGACCGACGACCTGGTAAAAATCGCTGGGTCTCGTTGGATGCAGGTGGCTGGGGACCGGTCGCGCTGGACTTCACTTGAAGAGGCCTACGTCCAACAGAGAGAGAGAGAGAGAGAGAGACAGGCTTTACATCCCGGTTTTACCCCGGGAACGGGAACTTCACGTATAGAACCGCAGGGCAAAGCTAGTAAAAACTTATAATTACGTGTAGCAGGCGTCTGTTCCCTCGTTTCCGACTGCGAGCGAGTCCGAACATGCCACAGGTCTTTGTCGAAACTGTACATTGTCACTTATCACTTACTTATAAGTCAGCGTTATCACTTATAAGTCGACTTAAACAATTATCGTCTACATACTGCTGCTAAACAAAATTTTTATAGGAATTTATTTAGACGATAGAGGAAAATATTAACTGTGACTAAGCGATTGTTGCGTGTTATGTTTGAATTTAAACTAATTACTTTATTTTTAAAATAATAAGATGGTAACCACTGCTGAACTGAACTAAAATATTAATACTGTAATATCAATTTTGATAAATAAATATTGTAATAATAAAGTACTGTAAAACCGGCTAAGATATGTTTAACGTTAATTACATTTTGAAAATAATGGTAGTTAGATAAGAATGGTATGCATTTTCGTGTACTTAATATTGAGTAGAATGTAATGTTGATTTTTAAATGAAATGAATAGCTTCATATGTACCGCAAGAACCTGTCTTTGCAGGGTTTGTCTGTCTGATTAAGATGAAATCAGATAAAGGAAATCGTAGCTTTAAAAAGCTTATTGGTTTCAATACGATAGATCAACTGGTTGTTTAAAATTATTTATTAAAGACTGTATTATAGAACTATAGTTTCGAGTTTAGTTAAATGAGAAAACAGGTCTTTGATAACTTGAAATAGAAACTTGAGTGGTATCTATGGACACCCGGATAGACGAAATTCAATTCGATTAGTGAAGGTATTCTAATAATTTTTTTTATTAAAAAAAGAAATAAGAAACGAAAGAGACTAGCTAGCTTTCTATGAGAGAGAGAGACAGACAATCGTTACAATTTTTGGTCTGAATTTTTTTTTTGGCTAGTCCCCGCGCGAAACGCGCGATAAGAGACTTCATTCCAATTGTGACTGTTAATGTTGAAACATTATCAAATCCCTAGTAATATTATAAATGCGAAAGTAACTGTCTGTCTATCTGTTAAACTTTCACGCCAAAACTACTGAACCGACCGTAATGAAATTTGATACATAGAAGTTCTAGAGCCTGAGAAACTTAAGCTACTTTTTAACTGGAAAAAAGAGGGTTATAACGAAAGTCCAGCGGACGGAGTCGCGGAGAAAAGCTAATGTATTATCAAATTATCCAATTTTATAACTCCTAGAACCACCTACGACACGTCTAATGGAAAATTTCTCTCGCACTAAAATCGTCGAACGGGCAATGTCAATGCAACGCGCTCGATAAAATTAGAAAATTTATTAACAAGGTGCGGTCAGTGGGCTAGGCTATAGGTACCTGGGTCGTAAGAGACTTGTTTCTTTGTACCTAGAATATTCTACTTACCTTCAGTTCATATAACGGGTATTTTGTTGAGCTAAGACTATTTGTCTATGGAATAGTTTTTAATCTGTCTAGTATTGAAGTTAGGAGTTTTGCAATTAATTATTAAAACGTGTATTACGATGTCAGTTTTATAATTATTTTCATTTACTGTCTATGCTCTTATCTGTCGAATATTTTTTAAGCTGCCTTGTATTGGATTTTTTCAACTTGGTATTGACGTTAAAGTATTTTATGACATAAGTTTTGGAATTCTTGTCTATGGAATTTTTTAATCTGTCTTCTATTATCGAGTTTTTAGCATGGGATATAGTCTTGTCTATGTTTACGGTGTTTTGCGGTGTTTATCTATCAAATATTTTCTAAACTATATGTACTCTTGTGTTTACATTAAAATATTTTTGCCTACTACGTTTTTTACAAAATTTTAATTAGAGTACAAATGATACACATATATATCGAAAATTATAATACGGATATTAATTACATTTCAAATTCGATAAGACGTCATTATTATTTGAAGTTTAATTACACTTTAATTTCGAAAGTTTTGAGCCGTTTGTCGTTTAGATAAAATTTATTATTTGACAATATTTAATTATCTCAAAATATTTATATTGGCTCCCAGGCGAGTGGCCATTTTGTATGGATTTTTACGCAAGAACTGCAGAATATATTTTGTAGAATTTTGCATGCAAGTGTGTATGACCATATGTGTGCTATGACCATAATTTTACATAATCGGGAAGTGCTCATGTCCTTCCCCAGGCTTTAAACTATTTTTGTACCAAATTTCGTTCTAATCGGTCCAGTAGGTGAAGATTCCAATACGGCAAATTTATCTCGAAAATTTTTATTCATTTCCAATTGTTTTGTATTCTTGATAAATAAATAATGTTGCCAACGTTGAATTATTACTATTTAGTATGACGCAATTTCACATTATTTGAGGGTAGGGTTATCGTTTTGATAAGCGGTCAAACGGGACAATTATATCACAATTAAGTATTATTACGTTTTCCGAAGATATAACTTAACTTGAATGACAAAATCTTTTTATTTATTATGTCATTAAAATGATAATTAGAGGATCTGTCAAACCCTAAATTATTAATTAATGACAAACGTAAATATATTATGTAGGGACGTACGAAAAACATAGTATAATATAGTATAAAACAAATACCTTTTTCTGTCTGTCCCTATGTATGATTTAATCTTGAAAACTAAGCACCCGATTTTCATAAGGTTTTTTTTATAATAAGATGGAGTGATTGAAAAGGAAGGTTCTTGTTTAATACATGAATAAATGAGGGGAGAACCGCGGGGGCGCGACTAATTCAAAATATTAACCCTGTTATTACAATAATTGATTAAAAATTTAATTTTAAATCTCAGATGTTGCTAACAGATTAGGTTTAAGACACAATGTATTAAGAAAGATGGCTTGTTTATTATATTGTTTTAAATGTATAATTGCTTATACGAGTATCTCAAAAATAAAGCAACGGATTTAAATGCAGTATCTTTTAATGATAGATTAAATAAGAAGACTTTTAAGTATAATACATGCATGAATAAACGTACAAAACGATTGTCGCTCGTTGTTTTATATGTATACTATAGATATAGTTATGACGAATGAAAAAGAACGATAATATTTGGAATGTTATGACGTAAGGTCAAAGGTCACTCGATCACCGCTCAGTACTTCAGTAGGTCGTGTCGATTGCAAAATATTTCATATGCTTTTATATTTTTCTGACTATATTACAGTTACATATATAAATAAATGAATTCATGGTATGTTTCAGTATAACACCTTGATTACTAAACTGATTTTTAGAGTCCGAAATTAAAAAATATATGACGCAATACCTAAAATATAGCTTCCTAAAAATACCTGTAATTATAATTCGTTACAGTACGGTAACTTTTACCCAATTACTAACTAAATAAATAAAGAAATAAAATAAAGAAAAAATCGATTCACTATTCAAAATTATGAAAATAAAAATATCAAGTTACTATTTAAACATAGTAAAAAACTTGATCCATACTCATGTTATAGATGCGCAAGTAACTCTGTCTGTCTGTCTTTACATTACGCTTAAACTACTGAACCGATTAGAACGTAATTTGGTACACAGATGTTCTAGAGCCTAGGGAAGGACATAGGCTACTTTTTTTAAATTAACCCCCCCCCCCCAAGGGGTTGGGCGACGGCTTTAAAGTTTATATGAAAGTTCACGCGGATGGAGTCGTTGGAAACAGCTAGTATTTTATAAACAAGACAAATTTGCACATTAGTTTATAAGTCGCAGTCGCAATAAGTTTCAAGTTAAAAGAAAAACTGCTGAACAAAAAGTTCCTATTCATATTTTGAATATCAATAGAAAAAAAACTTAAAGCGAATGTTATCAGACAATTTAAATAATTTATGTAACTTTATTCAATACGGCTTGTGTGTGGTCTAAGTCCTAAGATACCACTCGTGTTTTGTTTTTAATAGTCAACCGATTTCGTCATAATAATATGCAGACGCAGGTCAGTGCTTGCATATCGAATATCAATTACGATTTAGGATTTTTAATGCATATCTTTCAATATTATGTCATCTGTGTCAATTTCCATATACTTTATTTGTTACTAGCTGACCCGTGCCCACTTCGTTGGGCATAATATAAATACCTAATAACATAATATAATAATGATACTCCACAATAGTGTGGCTTTCTATTGGTGAAAGAATTTTTAAAATCGGTTAAGTACATCCCAAGATTACCCCTTACAATTTCACAAACACACAAACTTTACTTCTTTATATTATTAGTATAGATTAATTTAGATAAACATATATTTCTTTGAGCATGATTGATAAATACCTATACTTGAAATTAGTAACATTTATTAACAATTATTTAATAGATACCTATATACGGGTAAAATGCAATCCTCGTTAACATATGCTTTACTTTAAATGTAATTTAAAATATTATTCCTTCTTATTAAGCAACAATCTTTCTTTAACACCCCATAATAATTTCCATAATATTCGTCTCAAAAGAAAAACAAAATGGGTCAATTATTAATTGATATCCTCATTATCGTAAATATTAAATAACACGCAACAGATCGCAAAGCGTTATTTTCCTTCGAAATTGGCCCACGACGAGTAACAAACTAAAACACATTAAAGCTTCAAGCTTGCAGCCATTAGCTAACAGAACGAATTATTAACTTTCACTACCTATAACAATGTTTAAACTTTTAAATTATGTCATAAACGTGGCGTGGTTCGAACACGCGGCGACCGTGCGTCCTTCGTGACGATTGGCGAATGACTGAGTGTGAACTGTGAGTTGTGACTGTCGACTGTCGAGTGAGTGAGTGGAATCGTGAGTATTCGAATAAATGACTCACTTGAGTTTACTGTTTGGAGTTAAGAATTTTTGCGTGTACAGGATAATAGGGCTGCCACTATACTGTATTACCGTTTTAATTATGATGAAATAAATATACTTATGGACCTCAGGGATAGGACCATGGGTGATGACGAAATTGTACTGACCAAAAGCCCACTTGTGTTCCGTCTTACCGCACCGGGTAGGAGTCACGGTCAATGTTAAATTACCCGATTTTGCACTAAGTTTGTAAGTCACAAATACACTGAACGTAAGTTCGTAGGGATATGACGCTTCAGACTGCATATTTTCTTACTTATAAACTACTAGCTGTTGCCCGCGACCCCGTCCGCGTTAAACTTTCATATAACTTTGAACCCCCCTTCCCCCTTTTTCCAGTTAAAAAGTGGCCTATGTTTTATCTCAGTCTCTAGACCATCTCTGTACCAAATTTCGCTCTAATCGGTTCAGTAGTTTTAGCCTGATGGAAAGAAGCTGTCACTGACACTTATAATATCAGTGTGGATTTAGTAAAACACCTGCCTTTAACTCTCGCTTCTCTCTTTAACTCAAATAGCTTATTTACTAATATAATAATAATACTTTTATAAGAAAAAATAATTCCTTTCAAAAGTCCGGTAACACATATTTCAAACATTCCGATCACATAGCTCGCCATTTTGATTCTCCTCCCCGCACACAAAACATAGCTAGAAATGACCCGTATATATTATAAGTTTCCCTAATCGGTCTTAATAAGTTAAACTCTAACAAAGAAAATGTAAATG
This sequence comes from Eurema hecabe, assembly GCA_026213755.1. NCBI lineage: Eukaryota > Metazoa > Arthropoda > Insecta > Lepidoptera > Pieridae > Terias > Terias hecabe. The sequence continues at coordinate 660,261 of JADANM010005263.1, read as the reverse complement.
ACTATGTATTCAGGAACTTGGCAAGCTTGGCAACATCAGAAGGTCATTGACATCGTATCGAAATTTCCGCTTAAAATGCATATTATACACAATATATTGTGGGATCGTAAAATATCTTGAATTAATAGTACAATTCTAGCAATACAACTATATATTGTACCTTTTAAATATGTTTTCATTCAGTAATTATACAATTATTTTGTAGAACACCTTTAATGAGAAGGTTAATTCAAAATAATCGCTTTAAATGTCGTTCTGGGATGAGTTAACGAACAAAGTACACGCCACGATACTTAAAATAAGATTATTGCAGAATTATCAGAACAAGATCAGTCAAAAGCGAATCATACAAACCATTATTCCTATTATGATTAGTACCTAGTAACATTCATTATTATGATTTTTAAGTATTCGAAAGACTAGACCATTAAAAGCAAATAATGAAAAGCATTTGAATCATTTATATCTTCGCTTATCACTATTTTACTATTTTTATATACTTAACGTTTTAATAAGATGTATCCTTGTATAATACGATAATGTACTACTATTTCCATTACAACTTTAACAAATCGATGATATCATATAAAATTGAAACTCATCATCGTCCTGCGTGCCAATTTTAAGCAAATAAATAAAACTTACTACGCATTCTATTGTAACGGTGCCAAATATAAAAATGCGCCATTTTTTGCTATAATATTGAGCTATAAGTTTTTTTCACCACAAGAGGATGTTTTAAGACGACTTGTGTATTTGTGATATATAATTACATAAACAGATTCCAATTAAAATTATTAAGGTTGCCAGCTATTCACAATTTAATCTATTCTCAATTTTTACTTGATACTTTATGTATCATTAACTTTAAAATATGTAAATATGTCGACAGTGACAGCCCTACCTCGCGTCTGTTAGCCGTGACCTGTAATGTAAACAATGATTACAACGTAGCAACAACCATTCCATTCTTTATTCATCCGCAGTATCTTTCCAGTAAAGTGTAATATTTCTCATACATTTCTGGCGTGGCAACCCTAGGCTATGAGTGTCAATTTTGGTTTTTAAAACTGGCTACATTAGCGAATAATTTAGTATAAGTAGCGTCACGAATCTTTAGCGCTGAATGAAACCTGCGCAGATGTCAAAAATAAGGTATCAAAAGGACGGCACGGCGCGCGGGACGCGTGATCGTCGGGTGCGCGAGCATTGATTGGTTCCCCAGTCGAGTTATCTTTTGTCGCACCAATATGTCAATTACGAGCGCGATTCTACCAATGCGCAGCTATTCTCGTCCAGCGCTAAACATCCGTGACGTGACCTATAATACATGTTCGAATAGTTCTTTAATTTGACTGTTTATTTGATTCAATATTAGAACCAGTAATAAAATAATGTAAAAAAAACAGTTTTGTTGTTCATTTTCACGATTGGTTAATTGTTATATTGATATAACAATTCTTTCATGACTAATTTTAGCGTTAAAAACTAGCTTTAATTTATTTGTTTCCTTTGCTTTTTATTATTTTATATTCTAGGTCACATCTATATTTTAAAACTGGTTCTATTTATGAATTATAATTAACGTATAATTAACGCGAAACCATTTCAAAACGTGTTATTCAATTATTTTCTACAATTAAATTACACAACATGGTAGAAAATAATTAATAATTTCGACCAATTCCTCACGCCTTCGATAGCTCAGTTGGTAGAGCGGTGGACTGTAGAGGCAATCACTGTCATCCATAGGTCGCTGGTTCAAATCCGGCTCGAAGGAATTTTTTGGAATATTTTTTTTTTATTTTATTTTTTAGATGCATACTTAGAATTACTTATTAAAAACGAGTTAATTTTTTCAACAAAATGGTATTATTTTATTATATTCGTTTTTTTTACAAAATGGTTTTTTTTATTTTCAAAATTTTTACTCACCACCATCGTCGAAAAATGAATCTGTAAGGATCATTGGCGAACGCGATCCATCTTGAACGCCTCTCGATGACATTTTAAAAGACACTTATTTCTTCATAATATCAATTATCACTGTGTTCAATGAATATACACCTTTAAGTTTAAAGTTTTTCCCTCAAATATCTATGCGTTCCTTGACAATCGATAGGCGATGCTTTATAGTAATTTATACCAATATTATAAAGAAGTAAAGTTTGTGAGTTTGTAAAATTGTAACGGGTAATCTCGGGATCTACTGAACCGATTTAAAAAAAAATTTTGACCAATAGAGGGCCACATAATTCTGAGTGTCATAGGCTATATTATAAAAACCCGAAAAGGATAGTTAACATTATGCCCAACGAAGTGGGGGCACGGGTCGGCTATTAATATATCAAATAGAAAGACATTCAATTCATATAAGAATCATTAACTTGCATATTCCATTCTTTATTAACTTACAGCATAGTTTTACCCAATTCTTTAATATCCAAACTGTAGCATAAAAGACTACAACCAAAATTTAGATATTAAACGTATTTTATTAGAAGACGCGTTCTTATTCATCAATTAATGTTGGTAAAAAGATCGAGTACCATTAGTATGCAAGGATTTGTGAATCACGCTTATCCATACATAAAAATGAATTGCTGTTCGTTAGTCTCGCTAAAACCTGAGAACGGTTTAACGTATTTATCTTATCTTGACCTTGAAATATTCGTAGAGGTCTAAGAAAGGTTTATAAGGTGACAAAAAATAGAATAATTGCCGGTAAAGCCACAAAATCAGCACTTTTCAGAGGCAGTACGAAGCCTGCCGGGTCAGCTAGTAAGTTATAACTATATATTCGAGATACAACATATTATATCGACATAACAAATTCATATTTCTTCCTCTTAAACAAAGGATATGTTCGAACCACTCGAACAACAGACTGGCCATTTAATTCCATGGTATCAATAAGAAAAGTTGATCATACGCTAAGCCTCTATCTAATATCATTAAAGTGCGTTTCAGAAATCAGAGAATAAGAAGCGGTCGCTACATATTCATAAAGTGAGCATATCACATAGTAATATTCTAAACGTAAATTCAAACTGCAATGGACTAAAGAAAGACCATTAAAAAGTCTGGAATATTCTACGTCGTTATAGAACGATCGAGAAAAATGCAAAAGCGGTATATTTATACGCTTCGGTAGCAATGTTTTCAAAACATTGCGTCTTAAATCCCGAATGACCTACATTTTATTATTTACAATTCATCGCCTCGAAATAACTTTCTCCATCCGCTGTTATGACTTTATTTTAAAATGCTATGCTAAATTTGGAATATTCTGGATGTCATGTTTAAGGAGTTTATTTGCGCAAATATTTTTTCAAAGTCAGAGTTAGTTTTATTTTTTTATGTATAGAGAGTACCTGTCACGAATCTTTAGCGCTGAACGAAACCTGCGCAGAATAAGGTAAAGGCGCGGCGCGCGGGGCGCGTGATCGTCGGGTGCGCGAGCGTTGATTGGTTGTTCCAGTCGTGTTGTCTTTCTCGCACCAATACGTCAATTACTAGCGCGATTCTACCGATGCGCAGCTATTCTCGTCCAGCGCTAAACATAAATGACGCGTACTATAGCAACACTTGAATCGATTATCACCGGTTCGATACAGAAGAACTGGCCAGAAACTGTTAGTGACCTTTTTATTCCTAACCTATATCTTTTTAAAAAATTTGATAACAGCTCTTAGTTAAAACACATGCCATTATTTTTCTCAATTATAACCATGTGATTTAACTATCCTTATTCCTAGTATCCTACTGATATTATTTACTTAAAAGTTTTTGAGGATGTCACGTAAAATAAACTGAATTGATATGCCCTAATTTTGGAGTGCCTGTACATTTGTGTTTAGATTAACATGAAGAATCATTTTATCCCGATATTGGAAACTATATGGTTAAACCACGATGCACGGCTAATAGAGAACACATAGTGCAAGCTAATTCCAATGCATTGAACAGTTTTTGTTTAGTTTATATTTCTGTAAGAAGAAAATTAATGTAATAATTAGTTAGTATGCGATCAGCCACCATACATCGGGTACCATAAGCCAATATGGATAGACCATTATAATCAAAACCGCCGCAGTATTATTTTCCATAACAGTGTATATAACCATCCACCACCAACCACCAGTACCACCCTCTTTCACATATTTATTTCTTTATTTACCCACATACACTACTATTACAGTATACCCAATTCGATAGTGTACTCATGCAAAACAATCACTAAAACAATTATTTGTACAATAACAGTAGGCTACTTTTGCGAACTCATTCATACTAAAATTAAATACATAGAAAAATAATACATAATGCATAGAAAATTATTCTCTTAATATAAAGAATCTAACCTTAAATATTTCAATCACCTTTAATTTAAATCGATCGACCAACAATAAATAACTGTCCACAGGAGGAATAGATGTAAGTGTTAAAACATGTCTATTTGTCTGTTTGATTTATAATCTGTAGCCGCTGCCAAATTGTAGACCTAAATTTATAATTTAAGAACTGTTGAGACCGCAAACTATTTTATTTTATCATTTCAAAAACCGACTTCGAAAAAGGAGGTTCTGAATTTAACTGGATGTTTTACATGTTAGTTAGGTACAACAGCAGTTTTGAATAGCCATTTTTAAGGTATTTCCTTTTGTTTGTTTCGTTTTGTTCCGGATACCATTTTTATTCTGTCAAGTTCTGACAATCGTCAATGCCAATCGCAATACGAATTAAAGCACAGTCGAATGTATCTTTATGCAACTAGACTACACAAATTAATCGAAGAGTCTGCAAAGGTGGAAAGGACCCTTACCCACGGCAAGTCAAAAAACAGAAGATTTCATTGGTACGTAGAAGTCCGACATAACCCAAGCTCGTTCGTCCGAGGCATACAGCCTATCCTATGAGGATCTTCACTTTAAAAAAGCTACATATATCTAGTAACAAATTTCAATATTATGATACAAACGTTGCAACTGTTCGGATAGCAGTTAACCTCTTTTATGGCATATCTTAATTAAAAAATAATGCGGCGAGTTGTTAAGGATGCCATGAGACAGGTGTCAGGATGACCACAACCAGTCTGTCAAGAGTAACGTGCCGAAGAAGAAGAAATTAAAAAATAATCCTGCGTAGTGTTTAGAAATATAATAGATGGAATAACCGAGTTGCCCGATTAATTAGTAGTATTTCAATAAGCAATGGCTCTTAATGATAAATCCATAAACACCTGTCCCGTAAATAGTTTTAATGGTCACAATCTGGCAATCTATTTCTGGAATGCTCTCTGGCCAAACGCCCACCGCAACATGAATCATTACCGAGTCAAAGAACTTTCTTACAAATATTGTAATGGTGGAAATTGTTGCGCGGAAAAAATTAAACATCTTATATATATAAAAGTCGTGTTAGTTACACCATTTATAACTCAATGATGGCTCAACTGATTTGGCTGAAAATTGATGGAGATGTAGTTTAGAACCCGGAGAATGACATAGGGTACTTTTTATCCAGTTTCCAGGGGAATAATTTTTTTATGAAAGTAAACGCGAACGGAGTCGCGGGCAACAGCTAGTTTTTAATATTAAATTGGAGTATATAAGGAAAATAAATGTGCATGGTACAATAGTAGGTAAAATAGAGTTAATCATCTTCTTATAGATGCGTGCTCTTGCTTAGACTATTCGCTCAACATCAGGTAAGTTTTGGCAAAACCTATTCTATTCTCTTTCATAGTTTAAAGTTGAGTCTTATAATGTATTAATAGCTGTTATTTGAAGTCTTGCTACTAAATGAACCTCGAAGTTTCACCCATATTGAACTTTAACCAGGTTGACTCTACTCAGCCGGGATAAAGTTTATTGAATTTTCTTTTAGATCTTCAAGAAAATCTCCACTTCAAAAAACGAAACATACCACAGAAGCTTATATCTAGAAACACTTACACAACGTTACATAGATTTTTAACACCAATAAAATCCAATTTAATTTTTTCAGTGTAAATATACAAAAACATTATTAAGTCCTTCTATTAAAGTCACCTTGGAATTGAAATGGCTATAAAATTGTAATGCGAGACGAATTAACAAAAGAGTAACTATCGTTGCTTTTTTGCATTTCTTGTTTACTTGTCAATTTATTACGCATATTTTTAAATACAGTTTCTTGAGACCAAGCACATGATCATGATTATAGTATAGTTTTCCTATGAATAAAGTTAGTAAATACCAGGTTTGGAAACTATTATGTTTGACGATAATAGTCTTGAAATTTCGAAGTATATTTTTGTTTGAATACGATTTTGATTCTTAGCTTCGCAGCTTTACCTGCATTTATTTCACACTTAAGCCTTAAATCACTAAGTCTCTTTATCGCTCTGTCAAATCATTCACGACAAAGATATCTGTAAGCAGTGCACGCCACAAAATATCAACAGATTTAAATCCTATCAACGCATTAGTGTCTCTGATAAGCCTGAAAAGCGCAATTAATCTGGGCGTTTACAAAGTTACATAACGCCATAACCTACGGTTTATTTCTATGTTAATTAGCCGTCTTTTAGATCTATTCTTAGTAACTAATTGCGTCATTAGTTTTGTACTAATTCAGAAGTTATGAGAAAATCGTGAGTTAAGTTTCTATGTACTAATGTAATATTTACTTTGTTTCAATTTTACCATACCACTTTGGCTTTCCGAACGCAGAACGCATCGATTGTCAAGGACCAAAAAGGGCGGGAAATGCACTGTCAAACTCACTTTGTTTTTAAATCACTACAGAATATGGAACACTGATTTTGACATTTTCAGTTTAACAATGCGTTTGGACGTATGTTGTGTTGTCGACTGAACAGCGCGGGCTGGCACCGGCACAAATATACATGCTTTTGTGTTTAGCACAATCAGTCGAGTCACGTCACGCAGACACACTGTCAAGCGTCGAGTTTGATTTATTTGCGCGGTATTTACGTGAGAGCAATGTTCGTTTAGAAATGTTTTATATTGTTTTACAAGGCTTAAGGTAATTGAAAGCGACGTGTTTTCGCTAATTCCAAGGTTTTATAAGAACCCTAAATTCGAGAGAGTGATTTGCTGTTTACTGTATATAAAAGACTAGCTGTTGCCCGCGACTCCGTCCGCGTTGACTTTCATATAAACTTTGACCACCCCCTTTCCCCCCTTATAACCCTTTTTTCCAGTTAAAAAGTAGCCTATGTTATATCTCAGGCTGTAGACTATCTGTGTACCTACTAAATTTCGTTCTAATAGGTTCACTAGTTTTAGCGTGATGGAAAGACAGACAGAGTTACTTTCGCATATAATATAATATTAGTATGGATTTGATAATGTTAGCAATAAGTATATGCGCCATTTGGATAGATAAGAGAATACTTTATATCACTATCTCATTTATCCTTTATCTTTTGATTACATTGCTTGACCAGTGACGCATAGATTTTCCTATATTTTCGTGGTTAGTTTTTTATATATTTTGGCAGACTTTGAAGAAGCAATTCCATTTGATTTCTATTGCACTATAAAAAATTTCTCGCTTTTTCTGATAAGTCAAACTTTAAATAATACTTTTTATTTAAAGTAATAATATACGGTTAATATTATGGAAAAATTATAAGTTTATTTTATTTCAATTAGATCCACAATTTCACTTTCCAGAGCGTATTTCTATCTGAATGCCAAACTAGGACCAAATGATGGACCAGAGCAGCGGGTGACAGAAGTGAATGGGAAAAGTTAGAAGAGGCCTTTGTTACCGATACATAGATGCAGTTATCGATATAAACTACATGTGACTTGTATATTTTTATCTGTATAGAGGCTATAACAATAACTATATCCTTAAAAAAGAAATTCATTCATAATTGTATACGTTTTAGTTGTGTGAAGTTATAGTGTAGGTATAGGTCGCGTCACGAATCTTTAGCGCTGAACGAAACCTGCGCAGTAGTCAAAAATAAGGTATCGAGGTAACGGCGCGGCGCGCAGGGTGCGTGATCGTCGGGTGCGCGAGCGTTGATTGGTTCCCCATAGTGTTGTCTTTCTCGCACCAAAACGTCAATTACGAGCGCGATTCTACCGATGCGCAGCTATTCTCGTCCAGCGCTAAACATTCGTGACGCAACCTATAGTATAATTGTTGTTAATAAAGATGCTATCATTGTAAATATTTAAATATTATCATATTATGTACGGTAAATAATATTCAGATGTATTGCTGTAACGTTCGTGTATCAGCTCGTATCTAATCACCAATTAAATATTAAGAAAGGTATTCCTTATCTTCCATTAATATTCGAATTTGATTGTTATCAACAATTGTAAAATACAAAATTGATAAAAACAGTTAGTTAATAAGGCGTTGCCGCCCTTTAAAAATGGAAAATTTTAATGATTTTTTATAAACAGGAATGAAAAGAAATAAACGACGGGAATGTGGTATATGTATAAATATGCAAAGTGCAGCTATTCAGAGTAGACAATTTTGTCTACTTACATAGATCGTTGTCCCATGCATCGCATCAGAAATTAGTGTTTTTCTTAAATTTCAATTATTCCAATTTAATAAGGTAAATCTCTTATAGCAGCATTCTCTCTTATAGCACATCTTTGGGCTTGTGTGCGTGTCATCGAGTATAAGAACGTGCTTTAACACTTACATATAAACAGTTTTGGCTTCATTTACGGCGAACCGATTAAAAAACTATTAGTCTATGCGTTATACATTTATGGCTAAGAGTTACCACCCATTTTAGTAGGCAACTCTATGTTAGTGGGGAAATTCTTGACTAACATAACATATATTTCTGTACAAATAGTCTGTAAGATTAAAATGTATTAAAACTTAAATTAATAAATATATGCAAAACGAAAGGTCTCACTTTATAATTAATTGTTTTGTATTTTTTTATAGCGAACAATTAGAAATACGATATCTATAGTGATAGATGTAAAATTAATATACTTTGATAAACCAAATATGTTGCAATTTTTCCATCAGAAGTTGTAATCAATGGGACACTGCATTTTTACGATAAAATTATGCATTAAAAATACTGCCTTGTTATACTATTATAGGTTTGATTTTAGGAGATTATAAAAACGAAGTAGGTTTTGTCTTTGTTTGTTTGTATAAAACATTGTTTCTGTTTTCAAACTGTGGATATTGCTATTAAACCTAAATTAATTTTCACAAGACGGGTTGCTACTCCTTATCTATAAATATAAAAGGAGAAACTGACTGACTAACTGACATATCAACGCAGAGCCTAAACTGCTTAACGTAGGCACTGGAAATTTGGAAGAGACGAAACTTAGGTACCGTTATGGTGTACTAAGAAAGGAATTCCCGAAATTCCCGTGAGAACTGGAACTACGCGGGTAAAACGGCTAGTCACAGATAATCCTAGTTTTCCAATTATGGCACTAGAGCGCATTGTACGGCACAATACCTAACGTGGAATGTTTCATCTACATCTTTCTCTATTCGTATACCGAGCACTCTCAAAAGTACCAAATAGTGCTTTCGGCTTGATGCGTGTAATTACATGTGCAGTGACAAACAATTAACAATTATTGTTTTTCTTTAATTTGACATTGATCGAAATGTCGCACTATGCTCTGTTATTGAAAAAAGCTGAGTTCCTAAAGCTAGTAGTAAGTAGAGTAGCTGAGTTTTGGCGGGCGTGTCTATATGTAATCTCGATTGAATATTCCTTTTTTGGTGCATAAAGTGATTTAATGTATGATTGTGATAGTGTATCATGCAGTAAACTAGCTAATAAGTGTCCAAGAAATGAAGAATTCATTTGAGAGCGCTTAGTAGCGCCGTTCCGATTGCTCCAAGATTCGTCGAGGTTCTTCGTAAAGCTCACTATCACTTTACGAAGGGCAGAACGAAACGACTTACTGACTGGACTAAAGACGACTTGATGACGATTTTACTTGACTCATATCGACTTTTATCTTGACCACGTTGCCTCTTATTACATTTACATTGGCAAAAAGCTAAACGCTAATGCCATAATATAAGAAAGAAAAGAAAGTAGAGTAGCTTCCTAGAATAAGTGTCAAACACACCACAAGTGATCATTTTCCACGGTTTGCTGGCATGCACGTGTACCGATAAGAGATAAGACTTATATTTGTACAAGTTTAGATCCTAATTTAGATTTTAGAACGAATTCCAACATATTTTAGTATCTAGGTCACATACCACTTTAATTTGATATTGTTCTGAAAAGTTGATTTTGTTTTTTGGATTTTTATATTTATGAAAGTATATATTAGGTACTATGTTAAATATAGATTGTCTATTTCTAATACGTAGTGCTGTAAGGACATTGCTCTATAATTAGTGATAACGGAGAATTAATTTTAATGTACAAGGAATTTAAGAATTCAAATTGTAATTAAAACGATTAATTGTAATTAACTTATATTGAAAGACTAGCCGTTGCTCGCGACTTCGTCCCCGTCGATTACTTTTTCCATTATTTCTTCGCTCCTTTTAGTCGCAGCGTGATGTTATGTAGCCTAAAGCCTTCCTCGATAAATTGTCTAATTAAAAAAAAATCCTTTTTCAATTCGAACCAGTAGTTCCTGAGATTAGCGCGATCAAAAAACAAACAAACAAACTCTTCAGCTTTAGGTATATATTAGTATAGATTGAAATGTAGGTTAGTACATTTCGTAAATTAACGAAAATTTTCTTAATACAGAAATACAAGAATAATTCATGCATTTCTTAACCAATTTGTATTTTCAAAACAGCACATTCATACCTTAAAAGTAGGTATAAAAATGTAGGTACAACATTCTCATATGTTGAGGCCAGCTGACTGTGGCGATTATCGATCCACAACTCTTGCTAGTTGCTACGCAGAACTGACCCTTCAACACCCTACAGGACTTATTTTATCGCAAAGATATAATTGGTACATCAACAAGGTAATATCGAACTTGTAGGGAACGTAATTGCACTCGTTATGGAAATTCAAGAATGAAATCAAAGACGTCCGGTAAAAATGTCAACATGTCGAATTACGATGTTAAAGGACACTGTGAGTGAAAATTTACAAGAAAACACGGCTGGTGCAAATATATTATGAATGGAAAAACAACTATGGACTTATTAAAAACTCTGACTCACTGGAGAGATAGATATTATCTTTACTGTAATAGCTTCTGGAAATTAAATTTTATAATAGTATTATTTTACTTGCTTAGCAAATTATTATTAAAGAAAGCTCCATTCACACTTTTAGTACTAATATACTTAAGTAAATCGTAAAAAAACGCTAAAACTCAACACGTAAATTCTAGACCCTAACAATTATTAAGCGCTTACAATTTCTGAACTAACCTATTCGTTTATTGAGATGCGGAGTAACTCTTCCCGGTTCTTCTTCATCTACGTCCACGTCGAAGGAAAACGGAAAACTCTTGGTGGAGCCGACGAAACCGGCTGCCATAGTAACAATATTATCATTTGATAAAACACGCCGTGTCGCGATCACGGCGGGTTCACAACTGAATTCGAATCGCAATTTCTATAACGTATAGGTACATAGAACCAAAGTCTCCGCGGTCAACGCGTCATTATAAACACAAAAGGATGTTTTTCATTACTTGGGTACTTGTTACAGGATTTTGTTTCTATTAGAATTGCTATTTATAACCCCATTCATGTCGATTGTGTTGTGATTGTGACTCTGTTAGACTTATGACTTAGAAGTTAGAATGTAGATACTAGGGCCTAGGAGGTCAAATATGTAATGATTTTATTTTCTTATTGAAAAGGATAAAATATTTACATAAGTTTTTTAATTATTTTCAGCTGTACTGTAGCTGTTCTAATCGAAATATACCGTGTGGGTCGATATATAAAAAAATTAAAACCTACCATTTTTTTACATTATATTTTTTCAGTTATGCTGTTTTTTTTTTAATTAAAGCTGCCAAGTACTGTTGGAAAGCAACTACCTATACCCATATCCCATAGACAATCCCAGGACTGGGTAAATGTTTCTTTTTTCATACTAACAAATTATTTATAAATATTTAAAGGCTGCAACTTTTTGGCCAATATTTGGAATATTAACAAATATCAAAACTACTCTAACATTGCATCAACACGAAGCATAATGAAGAAATGCATGTGCATTTTTTCTTTTTTATTGAACAGCTTCTAGATTTACAGTCATCTAAAAACAGAATAATTTACCTAACACACATGATTTTAAGTAACACTTGCCTGGGCAATATTTTTGGAAATGTTAAAATAATATTTTTTCTTTTTAATATGTATTTCCATTAAGATAATAAGGGATATTTAACCTTATGTGAATTCAATTAAACCAATAACTAAACATTAATATGTTCTTAGTATTATGGATTTTTTTAAATACTAATGGACCAGCATGTATATTAAGACTGGTGAATCTAATAAATAGCGTTAGCAACAATTTCATAAAAAGGTGTAACAAATGATTTATTCAAATATACATACATTAATAAAATATAATTATTTCTGGTAGCTATTTAACTCTGAAAATGTAATTTAGTTAAGAATGCATATTGTTAGACTGTATTGATCCATGTATACATAAAAAACCAAATTTGTTACTATTTAAGCCAGGTAATAATTATTGATTATTAATTAAAATTATATTAACCTTTAATCACATACTAATAAACCAAGTAAATAAATGATAATAATAATCTGAATTTATGTTCATCAATTCTAAGGGTATAGCACAACTAGCTTAATTCAGTTATTAAATAAAACAATTATTTTAAATAACCAGTTTATTACCTAACACTGTGGCTTAGAGACCATAAATACATTGCTAATGAGTTCACTTCTTGGCTTGCTGTTCATCGATGGGGTCCAGTTTAGGCTCCTCGAATTTGAACGCTGGGAATGAAGTCATGTCCACACCGGATCCACCTCCGAACAGGCGTTCCAGCTTCTCCAATTCTGTCTTTAATTCCCTCTCTACGGCTGGGCTAGCGTCTACGAGCTTGCCACCTCTGAAAGTAAATTAATGATATTGAATATTGATGAATATTGAATGACGATTCTTTAATCGTTTTTGGGATATATTGTCTCTGCTTATATAAACTATATATAAATAGGCATCCACCAATAACTATTTACCTTAAAATTAATCAATATAATAGTTAAATATTCCCTGATATCGTGGTATAAGAACCAGATGAGCGTATCTACAAAAAAATAAATCGTTTTTTTTTACAAAACGGTTCACAATGTAGTCCTTTATGAAATGCAAAAACAACATAACAATTTATTAATATATATTTTTATTTCACCAACTACATATTTATTATCTTTATTAATGAACTAGTAAAGTTTGAATTAGCGAATTTTCCCACTATTTTTGCTCCCCCGTAAAATTTACAAAATGTAGATACGTTCATCTGACTCTTACACAGTGATATGTAACTGAGAATTGGATGGATGGATGTATTATTTTATAATTAGTGTGTCCCTTGAAATTTTAGATTAAATAAAAACACAGTAAGGTTTACTTACGAACTTTTCTGCTTGTATTCTCTGATTTTATCAAGGAAGAGCTGTTGGATGGGGTCAGAAGCTTTGGATGCAGCTGCCAGGTTTCTGGAGACCTGGACTGAAATTGCAGCAGCGCGGAGGCTACCGAGAATTGAAGATGTGAGCATCTGAAAGCCGAAATTATAACCCTAACATCAATTACATAACAAATTGTAGGTTACTTTTGTATTTACTTAATTGTTAGTAGAGAGCCGTATTTAACCACATTTGTATTGTTATTTTCATGGAAAACAAAAAGTTTATGCACAATAAAATACAAACCTTGCTTTATTTAAAATTTAATACAAAATCCAATCAGCAGTTAAGTGGAAAACTGGTCACAGTCCACAGACTATAAATGTCATTCATCAAAATGTCATTGTCAAATGTCAAGTGTCAATCTTAAAATTGTTATTAGTGTTGCAACCAACAAAAATTGCTACATAAAATAAAAGCTTTAATTACATAATTCTGTTAATTTCAAAAGTTCTAAAAAATAATAAGCAACCTTTACCTAACGAAAAAGCATATTTTGCTATTAATGCTTTTAAATTTTATATTCATGTTGAACTTTTAATTTTCCGAATCATATGCAAATGTTCTATCTTTAAATTTTGAATGTGTATTGTGTTCGATTCCCGGCTCCCGCGGCCCCGCCTCCCGCTAAGACGTATAAGAAATTAAGAATTCGACGCTAATATTTCTGAATTAGTGTAATTAATTTGTTTTTATTACTGAATTCCTTCAAAAGTGGAAACATGGACATCGGAGAAATTAGTAAAGTAGCTAGTAG
>JADANM010005263.1:611918-627884 GCA_026213755.1 Eurema hecabe | reverse complement strand
TACCCCACACGGGTATGTACATCGAAAAAAAAAAATTCATCCCTCAGTTACATGTATGGGGGGCCCCACCCCCAATTCTTTTTTTTACTATTTAGTGTCATATTTTTGTAGCGGTTCATACAACACATATTCCCATCAAATTTCATCACTGTAGTACTTATAGTTTCCGAGTAAATCGGCTGTGACAGACGGACAGACGGACAGACGGACAGACGGACATGACGAAACTATAAGGGTTCCGTTTTTGCCATTTTGGCTACGGAACCCTAAAAATACAACTTCAACGCGTTATGTACTTCGCCTGCTCATTTACTCTCTATGTTGTAATTTCTTTTTTTTTCAGATATCCCTTTCCTTATCCCAAGTGAAAAATGATTTGAAAAATAAAGAGAGGCTGTTTTTCAAGTCGAAGCGTGAACGTAGCGGTGGTAAAATTGATAAAAAGAAATAATTTATTCATTGAATAATATGTATTCAGTTTAAGTTTTCATTATTTTTCTTATATTTGGTTACTAGAATACTTTAATTTCATTTATAAGCAATGTTGATGTTATTTTGATTCACTATGATGTGTTTTTGTTTTAATAAATAATAATACTATACATGATTGTTTTATTTTTCCTTTCTATCTTGTTAAACAGTATATATTCTGTTGATGTCCAACTCGAACATTTTTATAAACGTAATTTAATTCATTTTCTTAAATAAAGGTTGACTAAATATCAATATCTGATCAAAATGGATTCAGCAGAGTTCTTTCCAATCCAGCTAATTTCTTAACACAAAATTTGGCGAAATAGCAAAAAGGCTTGCCGTGTTACCATTTGAATAAAAAAATCGATATCAAATGTCACTTTGTAGTTTTCAATTGTCATTTCTCAGTTGTCACAAACTGCTGTCACCGGTTGTGTAGTCAAGACGTGTGTTTGATCATTTGTTTGTTTATTATGAGTTTTGCTTTAAATATATATCATATGAGACACTTTATAGAATGATATAAGAAGTCATATTACTGCTACGTAGATTTAATATTTTTATAAACGATGGATCGTGGCAAAATGTCGTCTGCCGGCCGTGGAGGCAAGAGCAAAGCACCACAGCACCCACAGGATATATTTGCTTTGGGCAGCAAGTCTACGGTCGTCGTATCTAGGGATTCTGAGAAGAGAAACATACATAAACCTTCTACTAGCGGTAAGCTACAATTTAATATTGAAACGATGTACGTGATCTATAAGATTCTATTTAGTATCGAATTGAAACTCATTATTACTATTAATTTAACTTACGAACGTTTTTATTGTAAAATTAAGGAACTTAACATATTTACGACTATATAATTCATTTAAAACAAAACCTGAAAAATGAAGAGGTGGGCTTTGTGCCTATATTGCACGCGACAAACAGGCATTTAGAGTTTTATTATCTTGTTTAGGTGTTGCTGAGCGGAAACGTGAAGGTTCAGGGTTTGGCAGTCAGCCGCCCAGCAAGAGGTCCAGGATTGGGTCACCAGCTGAAGCTGTAACAGCTACGTCATTGGAGATAGATCCCGTTGATTTGGTTCCTAATGTCTTACAGGCTCTGGATACACACAATTCAGATAAACTTGTATGTATTTTCTTGACACTGTAATTATACTTTATTAATTCTTTATAATACATTGTACTGTATACCTAGTTTAGATTAAAAACTGTGGTATTCATGACTATTCCTCCCTATACCTTCGGAAAGTCTGCAATGTTCTTAAAATATTTATAATTTAGGTGATTACTTACCATAAGGTCACACTCATAGCATAAATGATTGCCAGCTGTATGTATATATATAAGAAGTCTAACCTTGAATAAGAAACTCCATAAATATGTCTAAAACTGTTCCACATAAGATATGTTAATTAACGTTTTTTTTCTACTTTTCAGCTTGGCCTGCTCACCGGTTCAATACGACTGTTAAAATCCCAGCGTTCGAAACCAGACCTTATCCTCTGTATGAGCATGCTATACTTGACGAAAATAAGACCTAATATGTTCGCTCATGAGACAGTAACACAAACTCTCTGTACGTTATTGAAGAGAGAGCAAGGAGCAGCCTTCAAGAGCAAAGGGAACCCTCTAGTGTTTGTATTAGCATGTAATATGCTCTACGCAGGACATAAGGATAGCAATAACTGGCCGGATACTTTTATTAAAGTTAGTATTGTTTTCTCGTAAAGGTTTGGTTATGCTTTATAACATTGTACGTATAAAATAAGAAAATTAAAAAATTTTCACTTGCCTAAACATGATTCTGGGTTCTAAAGATATTTTTTTAGTGGTATATTATGTATGACTATCGCAAATAGCATAGTTTTAAACTTCTACCATTGCTAAAGAAGTTCATTAGATTATAAGTTAACCCTCTTTAAAATCACTATCTTATATATTTAACTTCGTCATAATATGTGTATATTTAAACTAAGAAAAAACCAAACTATTGAAAATAATAATGGCATTGAACCATTTGTACCTCATTTATTATCTATATTTTTCAGGTATACTTGGATGATGCATTGAACGAAAGATGGTGGGTTGATTGTTCATGGTGCAAATGCTTGGTGGAAAACATTGTAACTGCGTTCAGCACCAAACAACCACCACCACATCTTATACCCACTGATAATACTCTAGGTGTGTATACTATCTTATAACTCATCACTACATATTATTAACAAGATAAAGTAAAAAAACTAAAACCCAACTACGACAAAAAACGACGCTGAAAAAGTATAAAAGTACCCCATGAATACAGGTAAAGTCACAAGCAAATGCTAGTAATAGTACCAAACACGGCATATCTAGCTTAACTTTATTTTTTTACTCTGTATATTTTGTCCGCTAGTGGGCGCCACATTGAATTTGGTGAAAATCTATATAGCCTATAACCAGCGGACAATTAAGACGCTTCTAATGATATGTCATTTGTCGAATTCTGATTAGTGGTTTAGAAGTTATGAGGGAACAGATGAACATACATACATACATACATACATAGCCTGTCAAAATCATAACCCTCCTTTGGCTTTGCCGTAGTCGGGTAAATAGTAGTAAAAGTTACATATTCCATTGGTTTAAATCTTTAAAGCTATGGATCTAATTTAATAGTGTTTTCTATAGTTAAGATGCAAGGTTAATATGTTTTTAAGTATAATAGATTTAGTTGTAATTTTTATATGTAGAAGATTGTGGTACATATAACGCTTTATTTAAGAATTTTTTCATTTTAGAAGAACTAAATTGAAGTAGCTCGTCAGAAAAAAATCTGTTAACAACTCTAAATAACAATCCTAACCTAACCTAAATAAATTTCTCCTTACAGGTACAATGTCTCCATCAGGCTCCGGGTCTCCTCTGATGGGCAGCACTGAAGAAGATACCGATAATACTGAGCTAGAGTACTCCGTATTTCCCAGGCTAGTATTTTTATTTCTTACTGGTATACTACCTATTTAATCATACTATCTGAACCTCTTTGACAGCTGGCAATGAACCACTGTTGGGTTTAAAATAAACTTTTTGCCACTACCATGAAGAAAGATCTTTTAAAAAGGCTGGCAACTTAAACCTGAGTTATCAAGCTCTACGAGTATAAATAGGTGGCGACGTGCACTTGTGACATCGCAGGTGTTTATGTAAAAACGACATGGTATTATACTGAATTTTATATATAAAAATCTCCCCTCTAAAATTACAGATACTCAAGTAGTTACGAGACAGTGGAAGCGTTGGTATTGGAAGCCATAAAGGACCAGATCCAACGGCGCGCTGCTCCCGACTCTATGGGCAAAGGATTCCTCAAACTCCTCTCCGCTACTTGCGGTTTTCCTGAGGTATAATAGTGGTGTAATACAGGATCTATCGGCAATTGATCCTGTATTACACCGGTAATCAAATTTAAGCAGGTCTCAAGAAATTTTGACAGAATTGTATGGTGAGCTGTCAAATTGGGCCCGTTTGAGTTGTACTTAAATTTGAATAGCGTAGAGTATAGGCTATTTATACACAAACCCACATCATAAAAATATTGAAATGTTAGTAATCTATTTAATGCATTAAAAATACTGTTGCCTAGTTTCAAAGATTAAAAGCTTACATAGGGACAGACAAAAGAAAGCGACCTTGTTCTATACTATACAATAATCACTTCCAGATCCGTATGATAGCAGCGTCCCGTCTGGAAGGCTGGCTTCACTCGGGCAAGACGTGGCGAGCTGCGCAAGAGTTGCTGGCCTACGTGTGCGCCAACGCCTCCGCTGCTGGACCCTCCGCGCCGAGGGACCATGAGGTCCTAGCGCAGTTAGCACGAATGCGCCTCAAGACCAAACCGTTGCAGACTGCGTATCAGGCTTGTCTAAGGTATGATGACATTTTTAAAAGCCATGTTTAAGTTTTATTAAATAATTAGCTAATAAACTTTGACCCCCCATTATAACCCTTTTTTCAGTTAAAACGTAGCCTATGTCTTTTCTCAGACTCCAGACCATCTGTTTACCAATTTTTATTATAAATGGTTCAGTAGTTGTGATAGCGTAATTGACAGTCACTCCTTTCGCATTTAATATATGTATTAGTAGAGATGTTATGCGTTGTCTATAAGAAACGTTTATAGTAAATTTTTGATGCGACCCACTGCGGTGCCCATTTACGGAAGTAGACAAAATTGTCTACATTGTAATGGCTTCACTTTGCATACTCATACTGCGGTCGTAGGTGTTATTAATGTACGATTGTTTGCTCGCTGGCAGGGAGATGGTGTCGGAGAGCGGCGCGCTGCTGCGCAGCGTGGTGACGCACACCATCTACAACGAGCTGTCGGCGGCGCGCTCGCCCAACAACATGGCCGTGCTCGCCGCGCTCGTGCACGCGCAGCCGCACCTCGTGCCCGCCGCCATGGCCGACACCTACCAGGTCACTTGTGTCTCATGTTGCACTTCATGGTCTTCTTCTACGTCGTAACCTCATGGCTGAGGGTCGTGACCATCATAAGCAGCTCTGCAGGTCAGGGCTCTCCAGTACAGTCTGTCTTGGGCTAGTTGTAGTGCCTTTTTGGGAAAAGGAATAGGGGCAGAAAACCCACCCGCTGGATAGATGCCATTTCTAAATACCTCCAGTGTAATAAACACTATGTCCCAATTCCTTTCCCCATCCGTCTGGCCCACATGGACAATCTGTTCAAAACTGCCCGGATTCTGAAGAGCCACGTGTCCACGTTCATGGTAACTCAGAATAATGGCAAATTCATGGTAATGGTTCAAAGTCATTCTATTTATCAAATGTCGTAGCTTAACC
The DNA here is from genome assembly GCA_026213755.1 of Eurema hecabe. NCBI lineage: Eukaryota > Metazoa > Arthropoda > Insecta > Lepidoptera > Pieridae > Terias > Terias hecabe. The sequence continues at coordinate 622,560 of JADANM010005263.1, read as the reverse complement.
AGTACAGTACTGAAAGGTGAACCTATATTTGATTATTTAATTACGCCTTTTCGCTTTGTATATTGCGTTAAATCCAGTTTTGTATTAATAAAGTGTTCTTGGTACTCTAGTATATACAGTTTCATATACCTTCTAATCACTTAAACTACCTATACCAAAATGAAACATCTTTAACCCATAATCTCTTAAACAACTAGTACTAATAAATTGCCCCAAAACATTCCAGGAGCTCCTCCTCCGCCCTGAGGACTACCTCCGCCCGCTGCGCGCGCTCACCCGCGAGTGTATCCGCGCCGCACGGTCGGACGCCGGAGCCCTGTTGCCCCTCGCGAGGGCCCTGGCGCAGCCCCCGCCCCATGACATCCCTCAAGAGGTATGTTGATGATTATTGATGACTATTCTAACTTGATAATAGGGGACTATTATCAATATGACTGTTTGAATTAATTTAATTATAATGAACATATATTTTTAGTTTTTTTTTCTACCGAATTGCTATAGTAGTTTTATAACATTTATACATAATATATAATGAGAATTAATAAATTGTCTATTACTAAAGAAACCAAAGATAAAAGTTTAAGCCGCCTAGCAATTGGGCTGCACATCTTTGTATGTACAAGATTCGACTATTTCATAATTATAAAAAACTATGATAAGACCACTGAATATTAATGTGCTTATAAAAATACATAATTAAAATCCACAATCCTCAATCTATCTATACTAATATATAAAGCTGAAGAGTTTGTTTGTTTGTTTGAACGCGCTAATATCAGGAACTACTGGTTCTAATTGAAAAATCATTTTTTTATTGAATAATAAAATATTAATAATAATAATATTGAATAGACAATTTATCGAGAATGGCTTTAGGCTACATAACATCACGCTGCGACTAATAGGAGCGAAGAAATAATGGAAAAACAAATCACCGGGGACGAAGTCGCGAGCAACAGCTAGTACTCGATAAGACTTATATATAATGTTCGTAACAGATCCGCGAGCGAGCGTTCTCGTCCACCGTGGACCTGTTCTGCTGCTGCTGCCTGGTAACAGCGGCTCAGCGCGCGCACTGCGCCGAGTACCGCTCGCACTTGGCCGCGCTGCAGCAGCAGGCGCTGGCCTGGCTGCTGGACACCGCCGTGCCGGTCTACCGCCCCTCCAGGCACGACTACCAGCACGCGCTTAATAAGGTACGTGACACCAATCGTGGATCCAAGCGGGGAAGTCATGGGGTCTTGCGCAGGGCGAGCTGGTTTTATCTATTGTTATAAAAAAAAAATAAAATTATTAGTTCTTGACTTCAACACGACTCCATAATGACCGGGAACTAATATCAATAATAAATAAATAATTAAATTCAAAAACCAGTATACTTTATTTATTTTAACATTGGCCTTATATTATTATTGTAGTCTTTAAACTACCACCAAACTATTTATTGGCTGGTTAAAGTACTAACAAACACTAAGTAAAGTTTGTATTAATGCTACTAGATAAATAGCATATACATACTTTTGTAGATACATATGTATGTATATACAAAAGTTATACATATAATGCATAGCAACACCCCAGAAAGGTACAAATTAAAGTTACATTTTCATTTTTTCTTTGCGGGGATCGAAACCACAACGTTTGGCACAGAAGGAGTATTGGTAATGTCAATTGCATTACCACCAAGCCATTGTCTTTGTTTTTTTTCTATCACTAAATGATATTTGAATGTTTTTTGTTAGATAATGTTCGTGGAGCCGGCGGAGACATACAGCAAGGTGGACAATTGGCCAGCTGAGTCGGAACGAGCTCTCACCTACAGGCTGTGTTGTGAAGCTCCGCTCTCCCAGAACACCCTGCTGAGACTCATCTTCATCGGTCTCTCCAAGGTAAGTGCCAGGAGTTCCCAGGTATCAGTAAGACAACAGGAATTTGTTAACTGGGAACTTGGCTATAGTTTCTGATAGAGTATATAGAACCGCCAAGAATTGGAAACAGGAATGCGTTTTTTCCCTACCACAATTATTGTCCAGGTGAGACAGCAGTTCTTATACTCGATGACATGTTCACAAGCCCGGTGACTATAATATTGTAGCTATTACGATTTTACCCCATAAATATGGAAAATTGAAATTATAAATTTTGATCCGATGCATTGCGGCGACAATCTATGTAAATAGATAAAATTGTCTAGCTAGAAATGGCTTCACTTTGCGTGCTCAAATTTCACTTCTAGATGTTATAATTCTATAATCGTAGTATTAAATTTCGGTCTGGACTTTTTAGTGCCCACAGATTCCTTATGATCTGTTAATCATTTCTTAACAACTTCCTTCATCTAAACTAAATCTAGACGACCGCTTGGTGCAGTGGTTGCACAACTGCTTTCTGCGCGAAGGGTCGTGTGTTCGATCCCCACACCGGAAAAATATATTTGTAATTTACATTTGTATTTTTCTGGGGTTAGCAACACCCAGTGCTATGTATTGTATGTATGTATTTACAAAAGAAAAGTATGTATATGTATGTAATTTATTCCGTTGTCTAGTTGCCATAACACAAGCTTCCGCTTAGCTTGGAACTGGATGGCGCTGTGTATAAATGTCCTGAAAATATTTATATTTTATTTATTTATATTTCTTTCTAACCCATGTCCTCGTCACACCAGGAGATCCCAGTGTCTCCAGCGGAGGTGTTCGAGCTGATAGAGCAGCTGGTGCGGCGCGCGTGTGCCCTCCCCCCGGAGGACGGGCCCCTCCAGGTGGACAAGTTGGAGATAGCCGACTACATCTTCCAGATGTGCCAGTTCCATCCACCTGATAACATCACCCTGCCTGCTGGGTATGTAGCTTGGTTTAAGTTAGTTAAAGCTTGTATCGGATTTTTTAAAGTAATGTTTTTAGATTTTCATTGCTTGAGATACTAATTGTTTCGTCGGTATAAGAAGAGATGAAAGATTTCTTTGTTTTCATAAAGAGAGATATGTACGTAGTTTTTATTAAAGGAAGTGACCTGTATAGAGGTTTTAATGTTATAAGGATTTTACCCAAGAAGAGTTGTTATAAGAAGATACAGAAGAAGTTTCTATCTTCATATAGATTGACACAAGCAGAGTTTTTATTTTTATAAAATTTTATAAGTAACACGTATAAAGGTTGCACTCTTATAAGACGAGACACAATTAAATTATAATTAATGTTACAGGAAATTATTTCATTAAGACACAAATTGTACTTTTACTAGCACGAGAATTTTTAAATTGCTTAAAATATGAAGTACATTGCATGGTAGTTTATTGGTGTTAAATATTAAAAACAAAAATGATGTTACGACCGTGACAGGACTCGAACCTGCAATCTTCGGATCCGAAGTCCGACGCCTTATCCATTAGGCCACACGGTCGTTGCGATACAATACATATTTTACGGTCCATTTACAGTCGAATAAAATATTGATCTACCCTACTGTGATAAAAATATGTTGAAATAAAGAAAAATTAATTTATCTGCTGTTGCCCGCGACTTCGTCCGCGTGGACTTTCAAATAAGATTTGACCAATCCCCTTAAAACCTTGTTTCCAATTAAAAAGTAGCCTTTATATTTTCGCAGGTTTTAAACCATCTGTGTACCAAATTTCATTACAATTGCTTCAGTAGTTTTGCCGTGAAAGCGTAACTGACAGAGTTACTTTCGCATTTATAATATTAGTAGGGATTTCTCCACAGGTATAGTGCGCGTCATTTATGTTTAGCGCTGGACGAGAATTAGCTGCGCATTGGTAGAATCGCGCTCGTAATTGACGTATTGGCGCGAGAAAGACAACACGACTGGGACAACCAATCAACGCTCGCGTGATCGTCGGGTGCGCGAGCGCGCGCCGCGCCGTTACCTCGATACCCTATTTTTGACTTCTGCGCGGGTTTCGTTCAGCGCTAAAGATTCGTGACGCGTTCTATAATGAAGTTTTCAATATTATGTTTTTGATGTAGTATGTAAATGTGGTGTAGGTGCACGGCGCCGGCGCTGGCGATCACGTCGCTGTACTGGCGCGGCTGGCTGGTGCTGGCGATGCTGGCGGCGCACAACGCGCAGCAGTTCGCGGAGCGCGCCGCCGCCGCCTACCCCACGCTGCGCGCGCTCATCGAGTGCTGCATCACTGGGTGAGTGCTGCTCACTGCGACTGTACGTGTCTGTTTGTGACTGTACATGAATGTACCCAACTGTGCGCGTTGTTGCGACAGTAGGTCACTGTGCTTGACTGTACACGACTGTACTGTACAGAATTGGATGAGCTTAAAAATTAAATTAACTTTATATTGAACAAGAAAATAGAAATTATTTAATACATTGAAAAAGATTTCAGACGAGTCCTTGATCCCTTTACTGACGTTTAGTTTTAGTGTGTAATCTCTTTATCTGGTTTGCTTATTGCTGGGAAAAGAAAATTTAAAATTAATATTTTATTTATAAGGAGAACTCACTCAGTAGACTAAACCGATATTGATACATGTTTCTTCTTTTTGTTTAAAGTAAACCATCAATAGAGTGGGTGTCCGGTGCAGCGGAAACTGAACGCGTGGAGGCGGAGAGGGCAGCCATACTCCAGCTGGAGACGCACCTGGCGGCCGCGAGTGGTGCTGGGAAGGCTGCACCTGTCACTGAACACTCCTCGAGGCTGTTGAGTCAGGTTGGTAAAAGAGAGAGAGAGGGAGAGGGAGAAGAATAGAGTATGAGATATATAAAAGTCTTTTAGGAAAAGTTAGCATGAATCAGTTTTTTTTTCAAATTTATTAAATAAGATGAGGAGGGTGTACTCAGATTTCAGAGTATGATTGTTGAGATGTTACCTAACGTTAAGGATTGAATTTTGTTCCTATACTTGTTTTTCACTTCCGAGATGTGTAGTATAATATTGTATTGCAGTATTTTTTTATTTGCCTTAATAAAACTAAAGAACTATTAGATTTAAAATACAATGCTTTTAAAATATAAATGACAATAATATTCTAAACTGACCTCAATTGGTTTTGCCGTGTAAAAAGACAAACATACAGACACACTTTCCCATTTATTATAATACTACTATGAATATACACACCCTGTATAATGTTGACGTATTGCAGCTGACCCTGCTGGAGCCTGCGGGTGCAGCGCGGCGCCCCCCGGCGGGCGTGGCGGAGGCGCTGCAGACGCTCAGCTCGCAGCTGCGCCTGGGCCGCCTGCTGTGCCGCCAGCCCGCGCTGCTGCTGCAGCTGGTGGAGCGCCACGGCACGCGCCGCGCCATGCCCTGGCTGCACCAGCTGCTCAAGCACGACCGCCTCGAGCTCAGGTCGGTGCTGCTGCTCTGCTGCCCTGCTGGAGTGCTGGAGACCTTTATCATCATCATCATATCACCTTTATCATATCTGTTCCAGTACTGGAACCCTTCGCTCTGGTGCAGTGCTGGAGTATATTTTTCGAGAATGTTGCTAGCTTTCTAGCTAGCTACTGGAGTCCAAGAGACTTGTAATTCCTTATAGACCAGCAATATACTCAAATTGCACAGTTCTGTACAATATTATTAAAAAAAATTAAATAATCTACAATATTTTTATATATCCACCTTATTGGACATAAAAAACTTTACTAACTTTGCTACATTGTTATATATAATTTAACTGTAATGTAATTAATTATCTTTTTATCTTACAATGTATAAAATCTTCTCCCCATATCATATCGCAGCGTGCTACCGGTGCAGTGTCTCTGCGAGTTCCTCTCTGCTGGTGGTGCGGGCGGTGCTGGCGGCGAGGCGAGCAAGGCGGGCGAGCTGTGCGCGCACGTGCGGCGCACGCTGCAGTCGGAGGAGGGCGCGCGCGCCGTGCTGCACTACTACATGCACCGCCTGGCGCACGCGCACGCGCCCACGCGCGCCTCCGCCACCAGGGTATACGATGCTCATAATATTTCTAGTTTTTCAATTATAGCATTATTGCGCATTATGCGGCATTATGCTATCGTATCATATATCGAAAACTTTCAAAAATACTAAGTAGGGCTTTCGCTGGATGCATGTAATTACATGTGCAAGCCAGAAAATTAATATATTTTCTTATTTGATTTGACATTGATCGAAATGTCGCATTATGCTCTGTATTAGAAAAACTAGAAGTATCTATTTATTTATTGTATAGTAAAATATAGTAAAAAAACGAGACAGTAACCCAAAATAGTGTACATAGCATGCTAATAATCACACAATTACATAAATTGTAAGTTTTATAAGAGACTGAAGACGATACTTGAAATAAATTTATAATTAATTAATATATAAAATATTTTTATCCACAGGGACTGAAATTGGTTCTATCAACATCGGACGATGCCACGGAATTGGACTACAGTGCTGACGTTGATCCTGAGTAAGTAAATTAACTTGTCATGTTATTTACAAAACTTTATGTGTACAGATATCCTCCACTTATTTTTTTGTTATTTTTTTCAAAACGATAGCAAAATCACTATTAGTGATAAGTTTTTTTCTTAATATGTTTATATTTTTAAATGTTTTCATTGTACATGTTATGATGATACCATACTAATATTATAAATGCGAAAGTAACTCTGTCTGTCTGTCTGTCAAATTCAAAGTCAAAAATGTCTTTATTCAATTAGGCTACATAAAGTAACACTTTTGAATCGTGTCTCCATCACGCTAAAACTACTGAACCGATTAGAACGAAATTTGATACACAGATGGTCTAGAGTCTGAGAGAAAACATAGGCTACTTTTTAACTAAAAAAAGGGGGGTAAAGTTTATATGAAAGTCCACGCGGACGGAGTCGCAGGCAACAGCTAGTAAATAATAATAATAATACATAATAAATTATGAGGACCTACTACCGATATTGTAACACCCTGTATATCGGTCCTCAGATCCTGGCTGCCCCTCCTCCCGTCGCTGCGTCACTGGGAGGCGCTGCGCGGGGAGGCAGCTCGCAGGATCCGAGCGGCGCTCCTCGTGGAGTGCGAGCCCAAACACCTGGCAGCTTACCTCGCCTTCCTCGCTGAACACACCGCGCCTAGCGAGCTGCCGGACACCGTGCTGGTTGGTAACTACTAGCTACGTACTAGCTGTTGCTCGCGACTTCGTACCCGTTGATTTGTTTTTTTCATTATTTCTTCGCTCCTATTAGTCGCAGCGTGATGTTATGTAGCCAAAACCCTTCAATAAAAATGAATTTTTCAATTCGAACCAGTAGTTCCTGAGATTAGCGCGTTCAAACAAACAAACTCTTCAGCTTTATATGTTAGTATAGATATACAGGATGTTAAAGTTTGTATACATATACAGGGTGTTAAAGACTCTAGGCCGAAAACGAAAACCGGCCTAGTAAATTGTTGTCAAAAATATACAGGCTGTTAAAAACTGTACGCCTATTTCGCCTCACCTTCGCGTTGTATACATTTGTGTTTTTGAGGTCTGGGAGATATTACAAAAGAAAAAATATGTCTATGTAATTTATCCGTTATCTAGATGCCATAACACTAACTCGGATGGCGTCTGATGGCGCTCTGAAAGATTTGAAATAAATAAATAAATAAAATTAGTCTTGTACACTATGTGTGTTAATTTTTTGAATATGATTATATTTACAAATGTGTGTGTGTGTGTGTTTCCGAATTATGCATAAGGTAATTGGAAAGTAAACTCTGAGTGCTCGTTTGTGCGAAGCATTGCTTTAGTTTAAACATTCAACATTAAGCATTGTGCCGCATAATGCGCTCTAGTGCTATAATTGAAAAACTAGGAAAGTGTGTGTGTGTGTGATGCAGGACGTGAGCCAAGTGCTAATGGAGCGCACGACGGTGATGTCGCACGTGCTGCCGGGCGAGCGGCGCGCCCCCGCCCCCGGCCCCGCCCCCTCGCATCCGCACCGCGCTCTGCACGCCGCCACCACGCTGCTGTATACCCACCTCAGACAGGTCAGCCGCCATCTTTGTTTCTTTTTCTGAGCTGGTGGTTAAAGACAACGTCAGTCTATAGACAATCGCTTAGCTCTATGATTTGAATGTGTGATAAAATTAAATAGGAATAAAACAAGATAAAGTAAAAAAACTAAAACCCAACTACGACAAAAAACGACGCTGAAAAAGTATAAAAGTACCCCATGAATACAGGTAAAGCCACAAGCAAATGCTAGTAATATATATATATTCGAAATGTACAAGTGAAGCGCTTTAAAATGATACCAAACACGGCATATCTAGCTTAACTTTATTTTTTTACTCTGTATATTTTGTCCGCTAGAGGGCGCCACATTGAATTTGGTGAAAATCTATATAGCCTATAACCAGCGGACAATTAAGACGCTTCTAATGATATGTCATTTGTCGAATTCTGATTAGTGGTTTAGAAGTTACGAGGGAACAGATGAACATACATACATACATACATACATAGCCTGTCAAAATCATAACCCTCCTTTGGCTTTGCCGTAGTCGGGTAAAAATTGCCAATCACCTGCCATTTTGTTAGGTTGATAAGCGACCATCTGTAATAATAGCTAGTCAATTATTGTAAAATAAATAAAGCTCTGTCTATAGACAATCACTTAGTTCTATGATTTGACATTGTTCGATGGCCTCATATTCATAGTGCAGAGGGCATGTTGGACTTCTAGACTTCTAAAATTAACTTAATTAGAAAACTCTTTAACTAAATCAAGCTAATATAAAGATAGCGTTTAAAATGATACAGACAGAAACTGTTAGTGAATTAAAAACCCAACTTGAAGAAGAGAATTCATTAAGTAGTCTTTTTTTAAGCTTCTTTTCGGTGTTTTAAAATAGGTCCTCTCCATCGGCGATCAACCGGAAGTCCAGCAAGTACCAGAGGAAGGGGAGGAGGGGGCAAGCAGCTGGGGGGGAGGGGAGAAGGTGACGCTGCAGTGGTCCAACGGCAGAACCGCGACGCTACACGTAGTGATTGCGCACGCGCACCTCAAGCTATTGTGCTACGGGCCGTCTATGTGTGAGTGGAATACCTTAATATATGTATATAAATTTCGTGTCACGTTATATGTCCGGGATTGACCCCTAAACTACTGAACCGATTTTAAATTAAATTTGCACATCGTGTACAGTTTGATCCAACTTAAAAGATAGGATAGCTTTCATAATAATATATGCAAGCGAACTCGGAGCGGGTCACTAGTTAGTTGATTTTTTTGTTTTAAGATTGCTTTTATCGGACCTGTAAATTTTTTGTTGCATAATGCGTGACTCTTTCCCTGACCGATCTGAACTCGAATCGACCTAAATTCAATTGGACTCAACTTAATTAAATTCAATTCAATTCAATCGATATAAATGAATTAAATTTAATTAACTTTTATTTGCTTCAAATGTTCAGCAACATATGGGCAGCTGGTTAACAGATCTTTTTGAATGATCACTAAGTTTTGTAGTTATCTGTTCACCATGGGTATTTTGTTTGGACAGTTGACACGAACCAGACGATGTACAGCTGGCTGCAAAGTATGTGGGTGGGGGCCGAAGCGCCAGATAACCTTATCAACGAATCTGCTGAAGAGGTAAGGTCTTTTCACCATTTTTCATATATTTTGGACCATCCATAGATTATTTTTATTGTCTATAGGCCTATTTTGATGTATTTGATGTAAGATTTATTCTGTAAGTAACCTTTGCAGCATATTTTTTTATATTTTTAGGGTCTTAAGTGCCAATTTTTTTTTATACCCGTGTTGCTATCTCAGCTTAAAACTATTTATTATATTTTAAAGAACTTACCTATCCTTAAAAGGTCGGCAACACACTCATAACATCGCCGCCCTGGTTAACCCCTCTTATATGAAAAAAATATTTAAACTGAATATATATTATGACGAAGAGGGAGGGAGGTAGGCCGGGGCGTTAACTCTTTATATCAGGCATGGCGATTATCAAAATCAAAGCGTAGTTGTTCACTTTAACAATGTATTTCCAATATTAAATTATAACAGTAAGAAAATGGTTTAGGATCAACACGATAAATCACGATTTAGTTGGTAACGCAGCGAGTTCATCCGCCCGACCCGTCGGCGCCCGCGCTCCGCTCCATTCTGACAATACTCAACTGACAGCCGTTCCTTCACATCTGTCAGCTGTCAAACGTCATACCGACACCGGGGTGATCTCACTCAAGCTTTCTGCCTGACGTTTCCAACTAATTCGTTAAAATAAAATCACAATTATTTCTGACGCTTCGACACGGCCATCATGACATATCACACGTCCTCGTGTGATGTATCTGAAACAAAAAGTTCTGCAGTAAACAAAGTTTCCACTCGGCCACCCTGGCCCAAATAAACAAGAAAACTCAGAATAGTCTAAATTCTTTCATTGGAAACAGAAATAAACTAATCTCCTTTCATAAGGCCAAATTATAACAATAACAATCTTATTAATTCTCAATCAAAAACCAGTTTATATTTCACACGGGCATTAAATTTCGCGTCCAAACATGACATGACAACCTCACATAAAGCTACTATGCCAGGATAACTGAACCAGTGTCCGAACAAGCCATGGACAACCTTACAGCATCCGACAACAGCAGGATAACTAGGTCAGCGTCCGAACACGTCATGGACAACCTCC
>JADANM010005263.1:553730-564495 GCA_026213755.1 Eurema hecabe | reverse complement strand
GCACGCACGTTAACGTTAGTGTGGACCCAGTATTAAAGTAACCCGCACCTTGAGGTCGAATTGACGAGGCACGCCGTAATATAGTTGAGGGAAGGATACGTCTATAAGTATAGGTATTCCAGTGGTAGAGGTACACGCGAGGCTGGCGGCAGCATCTCTTGCACGAGCTGAGGCCGACATAGCAAATGTTAATATATTTTTTATTACTTTCTGGTTTTTTTAATATATGTACTAACCAAATTACACTTATTTTTGTATAAGTAAATCAATCGGTTTTTATAAACACACGAAACAATCACCGCGCTATGAACGAGAGCGCTGGTTTCGCACAGTGAAATATTCACACCACATTTTTGTTTTAAGAGTTTTTTTTTTAATTATTAAGGTACGATGATACTATAGACCTTTTCGTTACGGTTCTTTTTAAGCGTGGTACACGTATGTTTCGGCCTGATTTCAAAGACGTTTCACGTCAAAATACTTTTTTTATTGTAGGATAGGTCATGTCAATCGGTTGATAAATAAAAAAGTTATGGCAATTTAAAGAATCACGTTGAACTTGCTGAACGTTTGATGGCGCGGTTTAGGCATTTTCAAAAATGCTGGCCAAAGTCACTTTTCTACGCGGGGGAAGTCGCTGGCACAGCTAGTTTCAAATAAAATACAAAATAGTTTTCACTGAAAGGTATTTAAACACAAAATATCAAAAGGACTTCACAGATGTCCCACTTTTTTTTTTTTTTTTTTTTTTATACTATGAAGAGGGGAGACGAGCTGAACGCACTCCTGATGGTAAGAGTAACGCCAGCCCATAGCCAATGCAGTGCTACCCGGAACTTTGCTATAAAGCCCAACTCCGGGCAGGGGTGCACTACACCGACGCTCCCCACTTGATAAAACTGTCCAAACTTTAGCCGAAGAATTAAGTTTAGAACAACTATTATGTACTAGGTCTAGCTGTTACCCGCAATTCCAATTAAAAATTTACCTATATCCTTTCTCAGGCTCTAGACAATTTGTGTACCAAATTTCATTACAATCGATACAGAAGATTTGGTGTGAAAGCGAGACAGTCAGACAGACATATAAATACATAATAAGCATTAAATAGAAACTATACACTTTTGCGTTAAAAACAATTGAGTATTTGAATGAAATATTTTTTGGGATAGATAGATGGTTATAAGACTTATACAGTGTGTTACAAAACATGTGTTCGATCATGAAGGGTCATATTCCCTATCCAAAAACCTTTTCGAATAAAATAAAATAAAAAATCTATATCTTAAAATAACAATGCAATAAAGTTTTAAATATTATGTTTCTAGTGAAAAATTTGCACAAATTCAAGGAAATTCATAAACGCTGACTCACGTTACACGTACGGTTCATAACCCTATATCTAGCAGAGAACGTGAACGCGAGACAGTGCTGCCATGTGTAATTTCAGTTCTGTAATTTTACTAAGTTTATTTATTTTTTGGTTGGAAAAATTAATTATGTTATAGTAAGAGGTTTTCGGATCGAACACTTGTTTTGTATCACACTGTATAAGTCTTATAACAAAACTATTTTTTTCGAAATATCTAATTCAAAAGTTAATTAAAAATAAAAAAAATAATTTTGAATCCAGTACCGAACTTAATCATAATCATAGCAACAGCCAGACTCAACAAAATCACTGAAATATTTTTCTGGGTGAGATCCAACCCACTATTGCTTGCAGAAGGCAGTTGTTGCTGCACCAGGCGTCATTAAATTTATATTTTAAATAACGTTACTTTCTCTCGATGCTTAGAAATAAGTTAATAGTCAGGATAAGAGGATAAATAAAACAAAATTCAACGTAAGTAGATTATATTGTCGATCTAATATTTACACACGGACCACGATTTTAACAAAAATTAGTTTAAAATTATATATCTATGTTACTGAAAATTAACTTCTTAATTAAACATAATGTGTCTCCCTAACCGTCCCCAAAGAACTTTCTTTATTTACAAAGTGAACGAATGCCAAAAAATGTGTATAAGAAAGTTGAAATTTCCTCAGAAGGTTCATGAAGCAGCCAACATGACTAGCTGAAAGCGGGAAGCACTATTAAATTTTATCTTAACCAATTTTATTTGGCACACGAACAAGTACATTCTAACATGCAAAACGACTAAACATTAATTGATGTTGTTGACCAGTGTGTCAGTAAAGCATTGTCACATTAGCCTTGAAATTGTGTCATTTATTAGTTTTAAAAATCAAGAATTAAAAAATTTGGCCCTTTTTAAAATACAATAAAAGATAATGCCTTAATAACAACAATTTAAAGATTATAAGGTTTAAAATACTATACTCCAATAAAAGCTATGTAACCTCTATGCCGGACTGGAAGTTAGTTGCCATATAAAAAACAACCAGTAGTGTGACCACCTTTATTTATATTTTTAGTCTTCAGCACTTCCAGCTGTTCGGCCATTTTCCTATTTTAGCCAGTCCTGCTTAATGGATACAAACTTATACTTGCAATATATAAAATAAACGATTAAATTTAATAAAAAATGACAATTTAAAGCAAATGTGCTTTTTATTGATAATTTGAATTATAACCACGAATAACAATGTGCTGAGAACGAAAAGATACTTTTTGAAATAAACATCAACTACAGGCACTTATGGTCATATTTACATGTCTGCTTTAAAGAAATTCAAATTAACTAAATTTTTTTTCAATACTCTTAGACTACTTAAGAGCCTTTACTGTTGAGCTGATATAATATTAAAGTATAATAATTACGATTCCCAAATTTTTAAATGTTATTTAAATAGCCATAATTTATTTTCCACCAATTTAAAACATTTAAAAGAATGAAGCCAGAACGCAACTAAAAAAAAAACAAGGCGGGCGCATGTGCATAAACGTCAAATTTGACGTTCAATTAGAACGATACGCACATACTTTATAACACCTAGTCAGAGAGAGAGGGCGACATATGGTTAAATGGCGCATAAAGTCACCCGCGCTGTCAAGTTGCCTGCTGACTATTGAGAAGTACAGAATTATTTCTAAAATAATAATTAACTCTTAAAATAAGAACGAGAGACGTCTTATAAAACAATCAATGTTATTGTCAAAAAGCTGTTATTAGGAATCCTGTATACAAAATTCCGAATATAAAATTGTCATCATAAAATGGCGCCAAGCACAGAGTGTGTAAAACGTTATTAAAGACACATCGAAGATGAAAATAATCTTGACGCATTATAAGCTAGCATTGAACATTTCAAACCGTAATAAAATAGTGAAACATGAGTGGAGAGGTTAAAACGAGAAATAAACTCTAAAAGTGACAACAAATACATTACGAAAAAACCAGGGTTGGCACATTAAGGAAAATTATATAATACACAATAATATTTTAATTTTCTTTAGTCACATGTAAACACTACTTTTGAGTTCTTTTTTAATAATACGAGAAAAAAAATCTTTTACATAATTTAAAATCTAAAACTGTTATAATTTTACGCAAGTGAAAAAAAGAGCAAAAACGTTACAACAATACAATTTAGAATTAAGTACATTCAATGTGCAACACAACAAGTGAAAAATTTTCTAATTATATCCGTAAAATTTGTGCTTAATTAATTAATTACATAAAAATGTTATATCTATACATTATATATTACTCACGATTTTACAATTTACTCTAAAATTGCTTAATTAACCCAAAACAGGACGAAAAGTATTGCTGTTAGTTTAATTAAGGTAAATGCTGTTACAATTTGTTAAATTCGAAATAAAATTATCGTAAACAATTGTTTGCAAAAGTCAATCTTGCTAAACATTGAAATGAGAAAGTAATTGAAAAACTCAAATAGATTAATCAAGCAATATCCTATACCCTAATGTTTTATAATTTGTCTATTTCACTGTACAGAACCCAAAAACTATCCACCACCAACCGTTCTCCAGAAATTAACATAAAACCTCCGAGTAAAATAACACTGAACCATAGACAACATTTATTATCACTACACACAGTCCTTTGGATAATCTGTATGATTTTTACTCTGTAACACTAACTAGCATGTGAATTTCCCTCCAAAATAAAAATTAATTTCGAATTTTTAATATCACCTTTGTATGGCATCTTTCCTTTCTGTCCTGTAACTTTCAATTCCTCGACCAGTTCCATATAATTATATTACATATTGCAAAGTTCACAACCTAAATTAATTTGTGACTTGCACAAATGTTTTGTGACTGTCTTTGGATAAATATATAACTGTATAGGTCGCGTCATTTCTGTTTAGCGCTGGACGAGAATAGCTGTGCATCGGTGTAATCGCGGTCGTAATTGACGTATTGGTGCGAGAAAGACAACACGACTGGGACAACCAATCAACGCTCGCGCACCCGATGATCACGCGCCGTTTCCTCGATACCTTATTTTTAACTTCTGCGCAGGTTTCGTTCAGCGCTAAAGACTCGTGACGCTACGTATACTAGGTATGCCCAGCGGTTTTACACACAATGTGAACATTTATCCCGCTATACTGGATATGTAGTGTATGCCAAATCTATTTGGTAATTTTTGAGTAAAAGGGCAACAAACATTCATACATACTTACTTTCTTACATACTTTCGAATTTGTAATATTGATAGAAATTAACTGAGCTTTATTATTTGTGCCAATTGGCATTGCTTTTACACCCAAGTTTAAGATAAACATATTTTTTATTATATGATGTATGTCTTTAAAAACATTCATACCATTTATTATTTACTATTTTTAAGTCAATATATATTTAATTATATCTCTAGTCCCTAGCGGAGGAATTGAAAGATTACTAATTTCCGAATATACACCATTAATTTTTAACTCAACATTTTTTGCCTTTTTAATATTAAATTGGTTCTTAACTTGCATACAAAGGATTCCACCAGTACTAATCTGGCCCACCGCATTAATTAATTTTGATATTTTCTCGTAAAGATTAAACACATCTTTAAAATCAAATACATACATAAAATATATGGATTTATTTCTTACTTGCCCGTTTAACTGCACATCGAAAGTTTTTAAAACACTTTTCTTTGTATAACAAACCATCACTTTAGGATTTTCACTAACATCACACACACTAGAACATCGTCCGTCACACATTTGATTATATATATTCCCTGTAATTTGATTGCAACTTTGTTTGATATATCGAATGTGAGGTTTCTTAATTTTGAATTGTATATCTATATGTCCCGTTGATATATATTTGTGAGAGATTTTGCGATTCTTATGGATATGTTTGTAAATAACATGAAACCTGATATTTTTCTTCAATTTTCTTGGCTCAAAGCCAGAATTGAGTCTTAGTAATATATTATTTACTTTACACACACAGATATAATCAACTGTTCCCTCCCAATAATGATGTACATCTAAACTATATCTAATTTTGCAAATTTCTTCAGAAAACCTCGCCCTCAGTACCTTTCTATTAAAAAACTCACAATGACATTGACAAGCACATTGTTTGTTATTTTTAATTCCCATACATTTAACTTGGCTGCTTTCTCTATATATTTTCATTGTTAGTTTGATAGAAGCGTTGCTTTCTTTAAATTTATCAAGTTTATTGTTAAGTTCCACATAAAGTTGGTCGGTCGGTTGTCTCGTGGGAGTGTGTGGACATCACAAGAGCTTGTGTTTGCCGTTGGTTGTGGGCGTGGGGGTACTTGGTGGTACTAGACCCCCCGCGGCTGCTACTGCAGCCCGCTCCATTCCTTTCTCGAGCCCCGCTTGGTATACTGGCTTCATAACCTGGAACATTTTTATTTTATATTCATTCTTTGTTAAAATTTCAGACAAATCCTATGACAGAATATTATGGCTCAGCTTTTTTAAATACTAGGGGTACATAAATATTATATTAGCTGACCCAGCAAATAAATTTCAATTTATAAAATGATATTAAATTCAAATTCTTAAAGAATCAGTTGTCATTTGTGTTTTGTTATTCCATGTCAGTTGTGTCTCGGAATTAAATTAGTTTTTCGTTGCGTTAGCGTATTAGTTGATTAAAAGTATTCTATTTCACCAAATTAGTTCAGCTGTTCCTGAGTTACAAATAGTGTTAGCTGTAGTTAGCACAAGGTATACCTATATATATCTCTCATGAGAGAGATGAGAGATGATAAGGATTACTTATATTATATTGTCGTTATAGTAATTACTACACTTACATTATCCCAAAGCCAATTGGCTGTCTCATCTATCGTCACACCAAGCTCTCTCATTTCACCGCTGTATCTGTTAATCCAAAATGAAAATCATTAGACCACTAATCTACTATGGAGATAATAACAATAACATTATTAATAGCTGTATTTGTGTGTGTGTGTGTGTGTGTGTGTGTGTGTGTGTGTGTGTGTGTATGTGTGTGTATACATATCCGTGTTTGTGTGTATGTATGGGTATGCGGGTGTGGGTGCGTACATGCGTGTGCGTGTTTACGTTAACGTTTAGTCACGTGCTATTTATATCGCAAGATTATGAATGTGTAGTCTCACTATGACTTAGAGACTCCTACTCACCTGATATAAGCCCACAGCACTAGCGTAAGCAATGCCAGCCCCATACACAGGTTGCACAGGTTGGCCAGGGGGTAGAGAGCCAGCAGCCCCAACACTCCGGACAGCACGTAGAACGCGAGCGCGATCGCGAAGAACACCGAGGGAGTGCGCGCTGCTTTGAATATGTTCTTGCTCTCGTTGTGAGCTCGGAACTGGTTGAAGTGCTCCTCTAGATCCTGAAAAATATATACACACATAAAATAAAGATAAACATTTCAGGACATTAATACAGAGCGCTATTTAGTCCCACACTAAGCAGAGCTTGTGTTATGGCAACTAGATAACGGAATAAATTGCATATACATACTCTTCTTTTGTAAATAAATACATACAATACATAGACCCCACAAAAATAAAAATTTAAATTACAAATACATTTTTCTGATGTGGGGATCGAACCCACGACCCCTCGCACAGAAAGCCTTGTCCATACCTGTGTGAGCTGCTGGCAGTACGCTTGACTGAACTCATCACCCCCCATTTTCCTCTTAGCCCTGAACGAGTGGAGCGCCTTGTCCCTGACGCGGCGGTGCTCCGCCTCCAGCAGCTGCGCTTGGAGGTAGGGCTTCGCCCCGCCGCAGATCTCCTCCATCAGCGTGGTGTAGATCTCTCTGGCTTCGGCTACGGCTGTTAGGTTATTCGCTTCCGCTGTCGCCTGCAATATAAACACATGTTAAAAAACTGTTTATAATCATTTCTTATAACTTTTTTATTTAACAATGCAGCTTATTAAATAAATGACTAGTTGTTTTACTCTATCAGAGTAATGAAAGTTGAATTAAGAGTATTCTCTTTAATGGATTCTTCAGTTATTGATTGCAACGTGTTTTACGGCCTTATCTATCTCGAAATTATTTTCATAATTTAAGCCAGTAGTTTCCGAGGTTAGTAAATTCAAACAATATTATTATTAAAAATAAAACAAACACTAAACCACATCATCATACATCCACTCGGTCACCCTAACCTCATACATTACAAACATACAAACTCCTCACTCACCACCAGCATACTCTTGGGCTCCGGCAGATCGTTCCCCTTGTATATGTTCATGTACGCCTTGAAGTAGACCAGCAGGTCCTTGGCGCGCACCCTCTGCCCGTTGATCTCCTTCACCACCAGGTTGTCCGGAGCCAGCAGCATCGGCACTAGCTGGTGGAGCGCCCGCTTGAACTCCGGTTCTATATCTGCAATTTATTTATAGCATATTTTCGGAAAGGTCGATTAAAGAATTAATTTTTACTTCTATACTTAAGGAATGTTTACTATTAAGTTAAGGAATATTTGAAATTTATATTATACATTTGTTATATGATTTTTTTAAGTACCTTCCAAACCGGTGGTAAATGTTTTGTAATACCATGACGATTCAAAAGTGTTACTAAATGTAGTAATTGAATAAAGATACTTTTGACTTTGTCTTTACCTAGTTCAGAAGTTACATCTAGCATTTGGAGGTTTTATAAACAGAGAAATATTATAAAATATAAAAACTGAGCAATTTAGAGACTGCACCACATTTTCATGTTATTGTTATCAGAAAATGACTTCAACTTACCAGAGAGCCTGCCATCGAAAGTGGGGCTGGTGGCGACCTTCAAGCCAGGGTGCGGCATCAGGAAGCAGCCGATTTCACCGAAACACGATGTGATGTGCTTTCTCAGCGACTGCAGCTCGGGGTGTTGTTTGTCTGATACCTGGGAACAAAATTGTATATACGATAAATATTTTTTGCGTGCGCTTATTTAGATAACGCGATACCCAATAAAAGGACAATAAAAATCAACTATAACCAGGTAACAATTTAAATGCTATTTGTGACCGCCAGTTACAGTTACAGCTGTTAGGAAATAATATTTAATAATAAATGAGGTCAATAATGCTATTTATTTTAACATTTGAGAAAAACAATAACAAAATCAGTCTATCAAAACACTGGCCTTATATAATACAGTTAAAAAACAAAACAAAAAATTGCAGATTACATATAAGTTAACACAAATCTACCATCTAACTGACTTCAACACATACAAGGCACAAATCTAAAATTACAGTTTAGCTTCTAATTCATATAAAATACAAGAAGTTTATAAAAATTTTGCTTACCTTAAGTCTTCTAGATAATATGATCTGTCCGCCGTGAGCTCCATAGGGCGCTTCGTACGGGAAACTCCAGTCTCTAACAACAAACTGAAGCCTCTGGAACGGAGTCCTGCCACCGTCTTCCAAAGCCAACCGCCCGTACTCTGTGAACAACTGTGTATAACATCATTAGTTTTGAACCTAGAAGTGCGCCTTGAGGAACACCCTATGTTAAATTGAAAATTTATTTATCAAAATAAAATTCGTTTTTACAAATTATATTAGCAGCGTATCGCTGTTAATAAATGCGTTCAAAAATAAATGATATGAGTTGTTATATTAGTAGTTTATTATAACTAGTAATGATGAACGTAATCAAACGCTTCCGATTAATCTATGCAAATTGTAACATATAACATCTTAGAGCTATTCCTAGAACATTTATTCGTTCATGAGATCATGTAAAGCTTAAAATTATGTATCTTAACTTAATTATTAATCTGTTTCCAAAAAGCCTTAAATCCAAGGATTAGTTACAATTTAGTGATATTTCCTTCGATATTCATTTGGTAGTAAACAAAGACAATCGACTCTTCCCAGCGATATTTGTAGGGCTATAATTTATGTATTATTTTATTGTATGTTTATATGTTAGGGAGAAAACGAGCAGGCGCGTCACCTGATATGAATTGATCAGCGCCGCCCATGAGCACTCGCGTTGTCGCGAGTGTGTTGTCGGCCTATATGTGTAATGTTGCTCATCTCTGTTTCTTACCTGTAAGTGCTGCAGATCGTCTTCCTGTATGTTTTGCGACAAGTTGTATATTTGGACGGAGGACAGCATAGTGGAGAGCGCGAACACGGTGGCGCAGTCCCGCACCGTAGATTCACTGTCAAAGGCACCTTGCGTGTCCAGGAGAATTATTGCTATCTGCAATGATTATAACAACCAATTATTCTTAATATTTATCCGTGATAAAGGATTTATTTATTGTAGTGACATTGTTTACTATAAAAATGTCTTACGAATATACAAAACAACTACGTTTCTGTAAAGCTAAATGAACCTATGAATGCCTAAATGGTTGAAACGATTTCTGTACAATTTCACGTGGAGCATCATGATCCTAATTTTCTTTAACCCTAAATTTCCTGAGACCGAACAGCAAAAATACATTGATAAGATATTTAAATTGAGAAGATATTTAAACACAACAGAAATTCAATCAAAATAATATTATTTTAATTTAATAATTAGTAAGAATTAAGAAAAAGATATCTCACCTTTTCCCCGTCTTCCAGTGTGGCTTTAAACACCTCGGACCACATGAGGATACCGGTGGTGTCTCGTTCGGAGCCGCCTCGCCAGCTGAAGCCGTTGAGAGGCTCCTCTTCAGACCCCAACCAGTCCCCACCACCGCCACCAGACCCATACTAAAATAAAGTACATGAATATTGATAGTCCTTCGGTTTAAATTGGTTGGCATAACGGAAGGACACAGAATCTTAAATAGAACTTAAATTAGCAAAATCAATGAAATGTAACTTAATTTATAAATGACTTTCTCATTTATAAATTAAGTATATTCTGTCCTTATAGCCATGTTACGCTAAATGAACTAGATTAAATAGAATTTAATAGAGCTTGCAAAAATATAGAATACCATATAAAAAGTTTTTCAATAAATTTCGAAAAAGTTTGAAAACAAATTGAGCGGGTTAGGGTTCTAATCGAGTAAAATTACGGTGAACAGCTACCATATTATGTTTCTTTAAATAATATTTTTTTCTGATAAAATTCCTGCGTATACTAAAGAATCTTCTTAGTTTCAACTAAATCTCACCTTGTGATGCATATACCGGAGGAAGAAGTCCAGTAGAAAAGATTTGCCTTTCCTAAACGCTCCGGCCACTGATATGACGACCACGGTCCTATCCTTGATGTCATCCTGCAGCAGCAGCTCGGCTAACGCGTCCTCGTCCAGCACGAAGGTGTGGTCTGGCCCGGTGTTGACCACTTGAACTCCATGCGGGCCTGTGCGCGCCGGCGCTGGTTT
>JADANM010005263.1:528304-549152 GCA_026213755.1 Eurema hecabe | reverse complement strand
TAGCAATCAATTTCCCAAACATTTCATATTCGTCATTTTCGCTGCCTTTGACGTGCTCACATGCCTCTTGCATCTGCCTCCTTGCATGTAATTTTTCTGAAGGAACGTCAATTCTTACTCGCTTATTTGTAGTTTTTAAACTAGGCGGAGGAGCTGGAGTCAAGATTTGACTATTACCAGTAATTGTATTTACTTCATCGTCACACTCAGCATGCTCTTCCCGTAAATTTACATTCTGAAATAAAACAAAAATATGCACATCATCAAATCCATACTTCCATACTAATATTATAAATGCGAAAGTAACTCCGTCTGTCTGTCTGTCTTTCCATCACGCTAAAACTACTGAACTAATGTTTTAACTATGTATATTTCATGTATCTCAATTCACCGTTATCGGTTCGATTTACGACATTATAAGTTCAAATAATGAAACGAAAAAGAAAACTATGCATATCTATACTAATATTATAAATGCGAAAGTAACTCTGTCTGTCTTTCCATCACACTAATACTACTGAACCAATTAGAACAAAATTTGGAACACAGATGGTCTAGAGTCTGGGGAATGATATAGGCTACTTTTTTTAAATTAACCCCCAAAACGTTGCGCGAAGGGTTGAAACTTTTATAATTTTACGCTTTCACGGCCAAACCGCTGAACCGATTGTAATGAAATTTGGTACAAAGATCGTCTAGAACCTGAGATAAAACATAGGCTACTTTTTAACTGGAAAAGTTCATATGAAAGTCCACACGGACGGAGTCGCGGGCAGCAGCTAGTAATATATATACCTATATATGTACCACCACATTTTGCAGACAGTATTACTAATGAACAAGTAGTTGCAGGTACATGGAGAAATGAGCAGCAAGAGGTTAATGCTTTGCACTCTCTTTTTATCAACAGAGGCCAGGGATCAGTTTGCCCAACATTTTTTCACCCAATAAAATGTTTTTTGTTATTACTATACTATAATACTTACGTTTTAACACAGAGAAAATACATGCAAATTTCAGTTTATAAATAAATACAAGTTGAAAATAAATAAGCGTGTTTCATTATTTACCTGGGTATCTGTAGTCGGACGACAGTCGTATATAGGCTGAAGAAAACTATTCATCGCCGAAAAAGCAAACCAATTTGTCTGGTATACGTCGTTGATGCCAGCTCCTGACTTAATAGACTTCTTAATTTTGTTGAGATGGGCTCTATAGTATGCCATCAATGAATCTTTTTTCTTCTTCATTTCTTCTACTGTGGTAGGCCAACTGAGCATATCTTTAATTCGAATCCACGCTTGATTTACCAAGTGTTTCTTTTTATGGTCCGGGTCACTAGGATTCCATATAATACTCTCAGTTTCATAAAAGTGAATGAATTCTAACACTTTTTCGTTACTCCACTCCATGGTGTAAAAAATTAAATGCACGTCCGTCCCGCTTCAAAGTCTAGACGACACTGAATTCACGTAAATGTAGCCAACTGAGCGAATATTGGCGCGACAAATCCCTTTGATTCGCGCCAATTTACCGCCGGCTCCCCGATACTACACCTTCTTCGCCCGAATACTTCGCGATGACACCATGAACCTGGAAACATTCAACGCGTTAACACAAATATTCGCCATAACCCGCTAATGTAGCCGAAGCAGAAAACTGATGCAATTCAATTTTGTCTTTATTTTAAGTGAGAGTTCAGAGTAATCAAGTCGCATAAGTTTTGCTCTAGAAGGGTTGTTACAAGATTAGGATTTTAATTAATAACTATAATTGAGTGTAGTTATTGAGTACACGTTTTTCTTAACCTCTCAGAAAAAGGATGAACCCAAAGGGTATGTATTGTTACATGAATATATTTTTTATTTTTAAAAGAATTGAAACCCGTATATAACCCATAAATTCCTAAGTTGATTTTATGCCCAAAAGCGTATCCAAATCTAAGTATTGTAAATAGATAAAGTATTAAATACAAGTGTCGAAAATATATGTAACACGTGGTTCTGACGAGAAACGTCTTTAAAATCGCTCCGAAACATACGTGTACCAGGTTTAAAAAGTGCACCGTAACGAAAAAGTCTATATCATCGTAATTAATAATCATTTATAATTAAAACGATTAGTCTAGAAACAAAAACGTGGTGTGAATATTTCACTTATATTGTCATCGCGCTGTTATGACATTGAGATCGTGTCGGGGTCGAGCCGGGCGGCCGGAGAGAGGGCCTGCGTTAACTCCAACGAAGCCGGCGCTCTCGCTCGTTTCTAATCGGTATAACTCGTGACTCCGCCTTTATAGGGCGGTGATTCATTCGTATGTTTGTCAAGTTTATTACAACGGATTGATTTATACAAAAATAAGTAATTTGGTTAGTGAATATATTAAAAAAAAAACAGAAAATGATAAACATTTGCTATGTCGGCCTCAGCTCGTGCAAGAGCAAGCCAGAAATATAAATCACTATCGTTACAATGCAATGTCCGGCGCCGAGCGAGCAAGACGGCTTCGGGAACGTTCCAAAGCTGTTGCCGTCGTCCTCGCGTGTACCTTGTCCATTGGAATACCTATACGTATACTTATAGACGTATCTTTCCCTCAAACATACTATGGCGTGCCTCCGTAACGTCAATCTAGTTTTAATTTCAATCTTTTACTCTAAAAGCTATTCACTAACATAGACGTTTCACGTTAAAACCAACGGCCGTGTGCCCCGGCACAGCCACACCCACCCAACGATATTTTAATTCTTAACAATAATATAAGCGTTCTGATATATTTATTTATGTTTGACTATGCCTAGTGATGTCACACACCTTAAAGCAGATACTGTTTATTTTTACTTTTCAATATCTTCTATACAAATGTTTTCACGATGACCATATCCACGATAGCGGCTTTGTCCCGATTATTCTAAAGAAATGGGCGTACGCGTATTTCGTAGAAGTAATATTTTTATTTCGAGTCATATGCAAATTATAAATGACATTTAAACAATAAAGCCAGAAAGATCTTCAATAGTTAAAAAGTTTTTTAAAATGTTACATTAATTTAAATTTTGTTAAAATTTATTTTTATTTTGTTTTTTATTTAAAACGAAATTTTTTAAATTATAAAAACTAATGTTATTTTTATATTCATCAATCTCAAATCTCCGTTGTCGGTTCGATTTACGACATTATAAGATCAAATAATAAAACGAAAGGGAACTTTATCTATTACTAGCTGTTGCTTGGATTTATTGACTTTAGAATTTTTCGTCTGACCCGAATCAAGATTTATAACTTCTAAAACTCCCTTATTTTCAGGATCGAACAACAGAAAAACTTAATATATTTAAATTTAAATTATTAAAATCTTTAACACTAAATACCCGATTTGACAAACATTGAAGATAGAATATTTCTCCCATTTTAACAGAGAAACCAGCGCCGGCGCGCACAGACCCGCATGGAGTTCAAGTGGTCAACACCGGGCCAGACCACACCTTCGTGCTGGACGAGGACGCGCTAGCCGAGCTGCTGCTGCAGGATGACATCAAGGATAGGGCCGTGGTCGTCATATCAGTGGCCGGAGCGTTTAGGAAAGGCAAATCTTTCCTGCTGGACTTTCTCCTCCGGTATACGCATCACAAGGTAAGCTGTAGACAAGCAGCAAGCAGGTTGGTTCTGCACGGCCAGCAGCTGCAGCCGACGCCTCCGCCAGATATACCTATCTGGCACACTAATCTTCAGGTGGCACAGCACTCCCGGGTTATATGTTATCCCACGCAGCAGGCTTCCTAAGTACTCTACCAGAACTTTATGTTCATTATACCCAACCATTTGAAGAACAAACAATGAAGGGTACATGAGGGGATAAAAAGGATAAAAACCATATAGCTTAAAGTACAAGTGCCTCATGAATATGAAATATGAAAACGAATTTTATTAGAAAAAAACTATATGTAAGCTGTTTATAATTTTACTATATTAGAACCCCTATCCCTTTTCATTTATATTCGATATTTTTCAAAAAAATATTGAAAATCCTTTTAATTACATAAATTTACATTTCGTTGATTTTGGTAATTAAAGTTTCTGCGTCCTTGCGCTTTGCCAACCAAGTTAAACCAAAATACAATATACAGTCATGTACATATTTTCAGTATGGGTCTGGTGCCGGTGGGGACGACTGGCTGGGGTCTGAAGAGGAGCCTCTCAGCGGGTTCAGGTGGCGAGGCGGCTCGGAGCGAGACACCACCGGCATCCTCATGTGGTCAGAAGTTTTCAAAGCCACACTTGAAGACGGGGAAAAGGTAAAATAAATACCTTGTCTATTATCAGATAATTTAATTGAATCTCTATTTTCTTTTAATTACAATGCATTTTCACCGACCTTAGGAAATTTAACTATGTATGTCTTGAATAAGGGTTATAATGAATGACGATCAAGCCGTATAAAAATAGTTTGAAACACTTAGGTGTAGGTACATTAAATATAGAGTATATTATAGGCGTCCACAACAAACCTTATTTAGATATTATTTATAACAATATAAATTAATAAATACCTACATACATATTATTTGGAAGTAAAAAGGTTCCTTTAGCTTTATAGGAAACATGTTATTTATTTTTATATTTGTTGTACATTTTTAAAGTAAACAATGTCACTTCTATAAATAAATCTCTCTTGATGGATTAAGAATTTAAACCCAATTTAAATTTAGACTTGCGGTGCTTCAAGAAGAGAGCGTACCTTTTTAAAAGGTCGGCCCCACTCCGGAGCTGTCAAGCTCTGCGAGTCTCTGAAAGCTGGTCTCTGAAAATTAGAAACAAATAATAAGTTTGAGTCAGTTTTGTAATTATTTTAAAACTTAATTTTAACTTAAACTAGAAACATTGTAAGTATACATTTTGTAGATAAATGGAATTGTACCTTAGTTTAAGAATAGCGTAAGTGAAATAATTGTAATAAGATAATGAAAATGTAACTGATATTAAAATAAATGTAAACAAGGTTTCCGGACGATAATCCGGAAGGCCACAACACCCTGTGATGACGGGTGCCTTTACCAAAAAAAAAAAGCTCTGCGAGTGTTAATGGGCAGCGATGACCACTTTCCATCAGGTGGCTCGCCTGCTCGTTTGCCCCCTATGTTTTAAAAAAACAGGGAATTACAATATTTGCAGATAGCAATAATTCTCCTGGACACGCAAGGTGCCTTCGACAGCGAGTCTACGGTGCGGGACTGCGCCACCGTGTTCGCGCTCTCCACTATGCTGTCCTCCGTCCAAATATACAATTTGTCGCAGAACATACAGGAGGACGATCTGCAGCACTTACAGGTAAGAAAGAAAGAAAGCAACATTTATTGCAAAAGCATTCATTAAAGTAATACACACGTATCTATACTAATATATAAAGCTGAAGAGTTTGTTTTTTGTTTGTTTGAACGCGCTAATCTCAGAATCTACAGGCTCAAATTGAAAAATTCTTTTTTTATTGAATTGTCCATTTATCGAGGAAGGCTTTAGGCTACATAACATCACGCTGCGACTAATAGGAGCGAAGATATAATGGAAAATGTGGAAAAAACGGGGAAAATTATTCATCTTTGAGAGCTTCCTTTGCGTGAGCTACAAAAATAATATTATATATGAAAGAATTATTCCTCTTTAAATGATCTAAAAAAAAGTCCGCTACAGTATATGTCTATCTTCTAAGATTGACTCACTATAACATAATAATAGAAATAGATCCGACGGGGACGAAGTCGCGAGCAACAGCTAGTGTTTTTATAAAGCCGGCAACGCATTCGTAAGTGTTAAAGCCGTGCAAATATCGCTAGTACTTATATTAATAAATTAATTAATATTAATCTATTCTATACAAATTAAAAACGTAACGAGTCGCTGTCTGTACAAGGAAGATATCTATATGAGAAAAAATATTATAGGAGACCTTTATTAACGCAATAGAACCCAAAACAATGATTTTTTGAATTTTTGTCTGTTTGTCTATTTGTCTGTTTGTTAGTGCACGCTATTCTCAGAAACGGCTTATCCTATCTAGATGGGGTTTTCAATGATATATTGTGGTAAGCTTCACTTAACATTTAGTGTTTAATTCATGTCAATCGGTTGATAAATAAAAAAGTTATGACAATTTAAAGAATCACGTTGAACTTGCTGAACGTTTGTTGGCGCGGGTTAGGCATTTTCACTTACTACATTTACATTTTTACTTTACTACGTGGGCGAAGTCGCGGGCACAGCTAGTATAATATATGTATATGGACTAGACTAGGGCTAAAGGAGGAGCTTTGGTGCGCCCGCCTCCGCCGAGGGAGGCGGAGTTACGATACAACTGCACCAAGCGGTCGTCAAATTAAAGTCAATGTTACAATTTACATAGATTAGTCGGGAGCGTTTGATTAATTATATCATCACTTGTCATAATAAACTACTAATATAACTACACATATCATTTATTTCTTATACGCATTTGTTAAGAGTGATACGCTGCTAATGTAATTTGTAAAAACATATTTAAATTTGATAAAAAAAATTGCATATAACATGGGGTGTTCCTCAAGGTGCACTTCTAGGTCCCATACTAATGATTTTATACGCAGTTCTTCACAGAGTACGGGCGGTTGGCTCTGGAAGACGGTGGCAGGACCCCGTTCCAAAGCCTTCAGTTTGTTGTGAGAGACTGGAGTTTCCCGTACGAAGCGCCCTATGGAGCTCACGGCGGACAGATCATATTATCTAGAAGACTTAAGGTAACTACAATTTTTATAAGCTTTTGTTGTTTTATCTGGGGGCACCGAAGTGCCCCCGCCAAGACGAGCAAAAAAGCGGCATGGCCGTACGCACCAACCTTTTTCTTGAAGCAATGCAGGCCACTTTCGAACTCGTGTAACTTCGTTGTAGATAAAACTAGAAGACTGAATTTTATCAATCAGTCACTATGCAGGCACTGTAAATACACGGTATATTCCAAATTTCATTAAATTTGAACCAGTAGTTTAAGAATTATAACGGGTCAAATTTCTTAATTTCGTCCCTCGCTGACTAACTGAATGAATGACTCACCGATCATCAAAGTTCCAAGGCTCTTCTAGCAGACCTTGAAGCTTCAAATTTTGCACCAAGATAGATAATGAACCAAATATAAAGGAAAAATTATAAAAACATTAAAAAATAATATACAAAAGAAAACAATTTTATAAGTATTTGAGGTTTGGCAAGAACATTGTGTATGGATTTTGTCTGCATTGTTAACTTTGTTCGCTGTTTAAGTATTTAATTGGCTGAATACATACATACAATAAAAACATAAATTTAATAAAAAAAAGAAATAGGTACACTTATAAAAAATAATTAGATCAATCGGTCAGATCGATGCAGTCTTTCCATCGTAAAAAGTTTTGAGATCTCATTTCTATGGCTTCTGCCAAGTCTTAATCAAATTATTTTGTAGTTATAAATCAATATTTAGTAATTGTATCAATACTTTTATTTAGATTATAATTATAGTGACTTGGCAATGAAACATAGATACGATTTTGTTCCCAGGTATCAGACAAACAGCAGCCCGAGCTGCAGTCGCTGAGAAAGCACATCACGTCATGTTTCAGTGAAATCGGCTGCTTCCTGATGCCGCACCCTGGCTTGAAGGTTGCCACCAGCCCCACTTTCGATGGCAGACTCTCTGGTACGCTTTAGGAATTTTCTTATAAAAATTATATGAAAATAGGGTACTATATTCTATACATTTTCAGTTTTTATAATTTACTAGATGACCCTACGCGACTTCGTTTATGCTGTTTAGATCCTCAGTTTAGATTATTTCATGCAATTTCAAGCGTCTAATTTAAGCGGTTTAGATTTTTCATACAAAAGGTGTTTCCCGCTAATTCCCGTTCCCGTGGAAATTTCGGGTCGAAATTTTCCTAAATGCACCTCTATGGTACCTAAGCTACGTCTCCTCCAAATTACAAGTGCCTACGTCTAGCCGTTTAGGCTGTGGATTGATAGTTCAGTCAGTCAGTCAGTTTCTCATTTTATATATTTAGAATACTATATCTATCTATGTTAATAAAGCTTCCTTCCTTAATATTCTTGATGTAACTTCTAAATCCTATATAGATAAATAGATTACCGATATTTTTCTATGATTGATGAACAGCCATTTGACCACGATCACGCCTGATCGTAAGCGAGAAGTGGTCTATGTCGTGGCGTGACTGCTCAAGAGCCTTTTCAACATTAAAAAGATATCTTAATTTATGTATATTCTTTAATTGAACTGTAAATGACTAGGTACTAAAACAAATTCGTGATATTATAAAACATTTTATCAGAAATATTTTATAATAACTTTCACTATACAATATATTTATACTTTTCTTTCTCTTTCACTATACACTATAAAATCTTTTTGTCCTACTGAAATTGTATTTTTAAGTTTGCCTTTCTCGAAAATATGCTATATATAAATTGCAGATATAGAACCGGAGTTCAAGCGAGCCCTCCACCAGCTAGTACCGATGCTGCTGGCTCCGGACAACCTGGTGGTGAAGGAGATCAACGGGCAGAGGGTGCGCGCCAAGGACCTGCTGGTCTACTTCAAGGCGTACATGAACATATTTAAGGGGAACGATCTGCCGGAGCCAAAGAGCATACTTATGGTGAGCAAAGATGAGAGTTTGTATTAATGAGATTAGGGGTAACCGAGTGGATTAATGTGGATGTTGTTTAGTTGATTAGATAGATGTTACACTTGATAGTCCTAAGGCCGGGTTTCCACTATGGGTACCCAGCCTTACTGTTCCTTATAATGTTGTAATCATTTGTAATAAGAAATTGCCTGTGTATATATGCTTATAATAAATTTATTATCTATACTTATAATAAATCTGTAGAGGGGTCAATTCCGTACATGAAATATATTTCCAAAATAACGATCAGAGGGTGATTAGGAATCGATTCTGAAGCTAAAAATGCAATTGGTTAAATTTTTGTCCGTCTATCTGTCTGTTTGTTCTTATACGAATATAAAAAATTATAGAAACAAAAAATACTGGATGGTTTTTACGAAA
Organism: Eurema hecabe; assembly: GCA_026213755.1. Taxonomy (NCBI): domain Eukaryota; kingdom Metazoa; phylum Arthropoda; class Insecta; order Lepidoptera; family Pieridae; genus Terias; species Terias hecabe. The sequence continues at coordinate 540,063 of JADANM010005263.1, read as the reverse complement.
CTTGGTACAATCATTGTTCATACTCCTCAGCAGGTTATAGAATACTTTTCAGCACGCTACATTCAAAAGGACCTCTATTTTTTAAGATCCCTATGCATGTGCAACCTTAATGATTAAAGCTACACAAAAATCATGTATGACTGAAATGTTCGGGCCTCAAAATTATTCAACAAATATCTTACGACAGCATGTGTCTATTACGAACGCTGCCTTAACTATGAAATAAGTATATATTTTTGAGTTCTAAAAAAAGGATTATTATAGTACGCGTCATTTATGTTTAGCGCTGGACGAGAATAGCTGCGCATCGTTAGAATCGCGCTCGTAATTGACGTATTGGTGCGAAAAAGACAACACGACTGGGACAACCAATCAACGCTCGCGCACCCGACGATCACGCGCCCCGCGTGCCGCACCGTTACCTTATTTTTGACTTCTGCGCAGGTTTCTTCTCAGGTGTTCAGCGCTAAAGATTCGTGACGCGTACTATAACATTATGTCCATCGAAGTGTGCACGGATCAGCTAGTAACTAAATAAAAAGATTATTGTAATAAAAATACATGTTTACATTGCAGGTGACAGCGGAAGCGAATAACTTAAGCGCCGTAGCCGAAGCGAAAGAAATCTACATCGCGCTGATGGAGGAGGCCTGCGGCGGGGCGAAGTCCTACCTCCAAGCTCAGCAGCTGGAGGACCAGCACCGCAGCAACATGGATAAGGCGCTCCGCTCGTTCAGGGCTAAGAAGAAAATGGGGGGTGATGAGTTTAGTCAGGCGCACTGCGAGCAGCTGACACTGGTATACCTGATTCATATATATTACTACCTGACCCGTGCCCACTTCGTGGGGCATAATGTTAATTATCGATTTCGGTTTTTTATACAACGTGTAACAGAAATGTGTGGTAATATTTTTGCGTGATGTTCAGATGCTCATAAGTAGTCTATATACAAGTCCCCGCATTAAAATAAACATATTTGAGATTTTTTATTTCATTAATTCATCAATTAAATCGATAATATAAAAATCAAAACAAAAGTGTTACATCACTTTTCGAATTCTAATGACAGGATTGCTCTAAAGTAATGCCGTAGCGTCGATAAATTTAAATATCGATATGCTAGTCAATAGAAATAAAAAATCAATATCTTGATAATAAACAGTTCAAATGAAATTTTTAATACATTCATTTAAAATTAGGTTTCCTTTGCGATCCTTATATATTACCACGCATTTCTGTTACACGTTGTATACACTCAGCAATAATGTTGCTTACCATTGATGAAAGAATTTTTAAAATCGGTTCAGTAGATCCCGCTTACAATTTAACAAACACACAAAATTTACTTCTTTGTAATATTAGTATAGATATACAAGCGGACTCGTCTTCACTCTTGCCTTTTGTCTCTTGTCTGTCCCTATGTTTGCTGAAATCTTTAAAACTATGAGGCTTTTTTAATCAGATAGAGTGAGTCTACAGGATGTATTCTAAATGTATGTAATTCGCATGAACCCTGAGGCTAGTTATAGAATAAAAAATATTTATTTATTTATTTAATACTTAAAACTATCCTTACAGAAATTTAATTCTAATGCGATAGTGTAGACATCTAGACCAACAATTTAAAAAATATACTAATTTATACTTATCTGATAAGATAATTTAGGCCGGCAACGCTTTCGTGAGCCCCTCACGAGTGTTTATGGGCGGAGGTGGTTGCTTTGATCAGTTACCCCTCCTGCTCGTTTGCCCGCTTATTATATATATAAAAAATAATATATTTAATGTTACTTTAACAAATTCACTATGTGAACATGTAATTATATCTACTTTTTCGGCAACCAGATTTAGTGTGTGCAAACTTTCACTAATGGCTTGGTGTCTAAATGTTCTACCGCGAGGTACCGCAAGTAGCCGCGGTATAATAAAATAATTAAATTAAATTGCCATCTACACTCAATATAGCAAACTCTTCTTCCAGGATCTCGAGAAGTGCTTCAACCAGTTCCGCGCTAACAATGAGGGCAAGAAGATAATCAAAGCAGCGCGCACCCGCTCGGTGTTATTGAGGATCGCGCTCGTCTTCTACGTGCTGTCCGGGGCGCTGGGGCTGCTGGCGCTCTACCCCCTGGCCAACCTGTGCATGGGGCTGGCGCTGCTGGCGCTCGTGCTGTGGGCTTACATCAAGTAATGTCTAGATCCCTCTACGAAACTGTAGATCTATAGGAACATCTAATTTTACAAATTCAAACTCTTTCGACACTAATGATGAACATAAAACGCACACACATACACAAAGTCAAAGTCAAATTTATTCAATTAGGCTACATAAAGTTACACTTTTGAATCGTCATAGTATTACAAAACATTTACCACCGGTTTGGAAGGCAGTTTCCACAGACACATACACAAAAATGCAGCTAATATTACTAAATAACTTAATTGAATTGTTATTATCTCCGTAATAAGATTAGTAAGATGAATGGTCTAATGATTTTTATTTTGAATGAACAGAATCAGCGGTACAATGCCCAGTGTGACGACAGACCAGATAACCAAGTGGCTTTGGGATATCGTGAGTATACAGGGTGTTTTGAAGATGAGTGTAGGCATTAAGCAGATCGGTAGGGTCCGTCCATACGAACATTTTATAGTATGGGAACTATAGTCCGATTATCTTTAGTTTTTAAGTTATGAGCAAAAAACTGTTTTTTTTAATACAAATGTTTACTTGAAAGCAATATAATACAATAATTTTTAAATATATCTATTTAAAAATCTCAGTGTGAGAGGCAAAGGCCACCATCTTTCCAACTTTTCAGGAGTCTGCCTTTTTTTCTTTAAAGTCCTCTAGGGTACCATAGTGTGATGGCTTTTGTCCATTTATCTGCCGGTCAGAACTCGTCTAGCCCATTTCAGGTTTAATAAATAATTAATCTATACTAATATATAAAGCTGAAGAGTTTGTTTGTTTGTTTGAACGCGCTAATTTCAGGAACTACTGGTTCGAATTGAAAAATCCTTTTTTTATTGAAAAGACAATTTAGGCTACATTACATCACACTGCGACTAATAGGAGCGAAGATATAATAGAAAATGTGAAAAAACCGGGGAAAATTATTCATCTTTGAGGGCTTCCTTTGCGTGCGCTGCGAAAACGGTTCAAGATATCAAAAAATATGAATGAAAGAATTATTCCTCTTTAAATGATCTAAAAAAAGTTCGCGACAGTATATGTCTATCTTCTAAGATTGGCTCATTATAATATAATAATAGAAATAGATCCGACGGGGACGAAGTCGCCAGCAACAGTATTAAATAAACATCTTTCAGGTTAAGAAGCCAGTATACCGAGCGGCGCTCGAGAAAGGCGTGGAGCTAACTGCAGCAGCAGCCGCGGGGGGCCTGGCCCCACCAACTACCATCTCGCCCACCAGCGGCAAGCACAAAGTCTTGTAATGACCACACACCTACGTGAGACAACCAGTCGATCAACTTGCCTTACTACTTATGTGGTTCTTAGCAATGCCATTTTTAATGAAAGCTACGCTTATATCAAACTTACAATTAAAATAAGAGAAAGTAGTCGACAGGCGAATGCCTTAACGTTGTACCTCAGTACAATACAGCTAGTACTTAAGTACATAATGATATATTGTAGACGGTTATATATTTATCTAAAAACAGTTACAAAACATTTGTGCAAGTCACAAATTAATTTAGGTTGTGAACTTTTAACCGCCTCCTTCTCCCCCGAGGAGGACGCGGTATCCGTAAGAAGATTTCCCCCCCTCAAAAAAAAGGTTGTGAGCTTTGTAATATGTACTTACTATAATTATATAGATCTGTAATAATCGTTAATTAAGCAATTTTTGAGTAAATTGTAAATTCTAAAATATATTGTTGTGATATTATTGTTCTTTTCACTTGCGTAAAATTATAATAGTACCACCTACCCAGTATATAGTATTTAGTACTTACCTACCCAGTCTATACTCTATAGTATTTAGTACCTAGTATCTACCTACCCAGTATATAGTTTTTAGTATAGTACGCGTCATTTATGTTTAGCGATTGGCGAGAATAGCTGCGCATCGGTAGAATCGCGCTCGCAATTGACGTATTAGTGCGAGAAAGACAACACGACTGGGACAACCAATCAACGCTCGCGCACCCGACGATCACGCGCCCCGCGCGCCGCGCCGCTACCTCAATACCTTATTTTTGACTTCTGCGCAGGTTTCGTTCAGCGCTAAAGATTCGTGACGCGTACTATACCTAGTGGCACTCAATACTCGTAGTACCCATACCTAAAGTAACCGCGATTAACTCTGAACAAAAGCTTAGGCCGATATCGCTTATCTGTTTATGCAAAATTCTTCATAACATGATTTGTAAGACTTGAATGGTAATCGAAAAAAATAAAATACTAGCATCACATACAACATAAATCTTGTTTGGACAGTCTCGCTAGGCTTGTTACATACATACAAATAGTTTTATCACAGAACATTCCAACAGTCGCTTGTTTCTTAGACATTGAAGATGCGTATAATAATTAATTGACAATGTAGTAGGCACACTATACAGTATTGATGTCAGTTAGAATATGTGTAGGTATATTTGGTCGCTTTTAAGGTGTAGATGTCTGATGATAAGATGATAATAACTCATCTACCTATACTCGTAGATTATCATCAAGACCCATTTCTCTTAAGTCTGTAAAGGTAGAAAGGTCAAGTCGGCAGAATCACTCGTTTTATATCTTAAAATGTAGTGCTCATTTAGTGCTAAATTGGTGCTGATAACAGATATTTGGTGTTGTGATAGGGGACTAAAAATGAGAACACTGCTTACTTTTCATTAAGCTAGCAGTGTACCATTCTTATGGCACCTGTAACACAGCTCTCAGCTACAATGGGTGCCATCAACCCTCAATTAACATATTTCTGTGTATTTCTGTTTAAAAACGAAATTGTATTATTAATATTACAAATTCGAAAATTTGTTATGAATACGAATACGTTCATGTAACTTATCAAAATGTTTAACACTTGTATTTTTGTATTTTTTGTATAAGACTGTATTATAATTTATAAATGTATGTATTAGTTTATTAAATTGTTATTATTATTAAATTATTATTCGTGACCGTGCTATGATGCAGTTGGAGCGAGAGGCACATCAGCTAATAATATAGTGCTCAATTAGTGCTGCCTGCACAAGCAAACAGATTTTTCAAAAAACATTTTTTCAATTTTTAAGTATAGATAACTGCTGACATGACGAAGATGACTTTAAAATCGGCATTGGTGTAATTGAAAAGAGTTACTAATTAGTGCTAAATTAATGCTACCGGTGAACCCGGAAAATTTTTTACTAAAGAAAATAATTTTCAACTGCCCGCTAAAAAAATCGAAGATTTTCAATAATCGAAAAGTTATAGATATTCTGTATTGAAAATATTGAGTTTTCAGGTCTAAATAAGGTCACAGGAAACGACCCTGACTCCCCTACCAATGTAGCCGTTGTGTGTGTGTGTGTGTGTTAATTTTTTTTTTCAAACCAACAACTGCTAGAATAACGACGCTAGCAGTCTTGAGAGCTACAAGAAGGCTCTAAAACAGAAACTAATGGAATTAAATTTTGGAGCGAAGCCATTGAGAAGCACGGTGAGGCAATAGCCGTCTCACTCGATATCTCAAAGGCTTTTGACAGGGTTTGGCACGCTAGCCTTTTTTAGATTTCATTGCTTGGATATCGGACTTCTTGAGGAATCGATCAATTCGTGTGGTCCTTGACGGCTACACATCTGATCGTAAGGATATTAACGCTGGTGTTCCTCAGGGGTCGGTTCTCTCTGCAACCCTATTTCTGCTGCACATAAACGATCTGCTGATACCCGGCATCTGTGGGTACGCAGACGACAGCACCGTTGTGGAGAGTTACATATCCAATGCTCGGGCCAGTGGTCCTGAAATCCTGTCTTTAAGGAAGTCGATGGTCGAGCGCGTGAACCTGTCCCTTCAGAATGTATCTGATTGGGGCGATGCCAATTTGGTAAAGTTCAACGCAGCAAAAACCCAGGCGTGTCTGTTTTCAGCAAAAAGAACTCCATTCCAACTGAGACCCACCTTCCGGGATGTGTCCGTGCCTCTGACTGACCACCTCGAGCTTCTAGGTATGTCTCTAACTCCAACCCTCAACTTTGGCTCCTATATTGAGTCCAAAGCTCAAGTAGCTGCCAAAAAGCTGGGTATCCTCTCCAAGGTGCGTCAATACTTCACGCCGGAACAGTTGCTCACACTATACAAAGCACAAGTTCGGTCGTGCATGGAGTATTGCTCGCATCTTTGGGACGGATCAGCTAAATACCAGCTTGAGGCGTTGGAATCGATCGAGAGACGTGCCAGGAGACTGATTGGCGATTGCTCACTGTATGACCTTAAGGTCCAGAGTTTAGAGCATCGCCGCAAAGTGGCCAGTCTGTGTGCGTTCTATCGGATACATTTTGGAGAATGTGCATCGGATCTTTATGATCTTGTCCCACCTAGCCCATTTTTCCATCGTACAGCTAGGAGCTCGTCTAAGCGGCATCGTTACATGGTAGATATTCCCAGGACCCGAACGAAACGCTTCGCTTCCACTTTTCTTCTGCGCACAGCGAGAGAGTGGAACGAGCTCCCCGAGTGGGTCTTCCCCGATGGATACAATCCGGAGGTGTTCAAGTGTCGGGTGAACAGGTTTCTGGGCAAGCGCGCTCCATCGTAGACCACGACGTCGCTTACCACCAGGTGACCCGTGGTCAAGCGCAAGCCCATATAGCATTAAAAAAAAAATTAAAGTTTTTGTTTCTTATTATTTTTTATTCACTTTGAAAATAATTGAAAAAAATAAGTACTGTTTAAAAATAATTTACAAAGCCAAGCGAAGTGCTTGTTTATAATTAATTTTATAAATGCAACATATCCAAATAAATAAACGAATAATTCTTATTAGTATAAAATACATTAATCTTCTTTGTTGGAGACTGCAAGATTTGGTTGTAATTCGCGCACCGCAATGCCAACCGCCTGTCTTGTCATCTGTAAAAAAATTTTTAAATCTTCTTTATCTTCAAATAAAAAAAGGAAAAAACCTTATACTTAGACAGATCTGAGGAATACGTGTAGTGTACTTTTACGTGTCCTTGTTTGATATAAATAAATTCGGTATATCCCTTTCATATATTTAGGCTTTACAATTGGGAGTTTTGGCGGGAATCTTGCGGCGTCTATTTGTAATCTTGATTGAATATTCGTTTTTTGGTGCATAAAGTGATTTAATGTTTGGTTGTGATAGTGATTCATGCAGTAAATTTGCTAATAAGTGTCCAGGAAATAAAGAATTTGTTCGAGAGCGCATAGTAGCGCCGTTCCGATTGCTCCAAGATTCGTCGAGGTTCTTCGTAAAGTTCACTATCACTTTATATTATATTGACCACGTTGCCTTTTATTACATTGATGACATTGGCAAAAAGCTAGACGCTAATGCCATAATATATAAGAAAGAAAGAAAAGGCTTTACAATTGTCAATGGGTGATGTCGGTCGCTTACTGTTAGGCGTAATCCATTTGGCGTTAACAAAGCGGAAAAATATAATATCTAATATCTATACTAAGAGCTTGTTTGTTTTATTTGTTTTAACGCGCTAATCGCAGTAACTCCTGGTTCGAATTGAAAAATTATCTTTTTATTGAATAGACTATTTATCAAGGAAGGCTTTAGGCTACATAACATCACGCTGCGACTAATAGGAGCGAAGATATAATGGAAAATGTGGAAAAAACGCGGAAAATTATTCTCTTTATCTTTGAGGAATTCATACAAAAGTCAGCTTCATACCAAAAACTATGTATGAAAGACTTATTCCACTTTAAATGATTTTTAAAAATGTGCGCATATATGTATCTTCGAAGATTGACTCACTATAACATAATAATAGAAATAGATCTGACGGGGACGAAGTCGAGAGCAACAGTTTTATTATAAAAGGGTAAAAAAGGTCCAGGAAAGCAAAATTTTAACTTACATAGTGGACGATCTTGACTGATATTGCGTCTATGTGCATTCCAACTTCTCGCATCTGGCCGGTCAACCTAAAAAATTAAATAGGTATTCAAATGTCTCACAAATAAAATGTTGCTACCCTAAAATTAATATATTGATACTTCGCGAAGCTGATTTTTAGTTTCCAACCCTAAATAATAAAATTCAGGCGATGGCCTAAGTCAAAGTCAAAAGTATCTTTGTTCAACTAGGCTACATAAAGTAACACTTGAATCGTCACGGTATTACAAAACATTTACCACCGGTTCGGAAGGCAGTTTCTACAGAGAAGAACCGGCAAGCTCTTTTAAAAATAAGAACATACAATTGTAAATATACACAAATATACGACTATTTTAATATTTATACATGAAAAAGGTCACCGTCCCACGAGCGTTAAGAAATATCATTCCAAGCGTTTTTGTCTTCAATATATTCATTTAATGTATAGCAACCTTATACAACTACGCAGCTTTCTGTTAACCTTTTCCTCAACTCAGTCCGTTAACTCTATCTATAGTCTAGTCCAGTATGGCGTACCTGGTAAATCCCCACACGCATAGCACCAGCAGACTGGTAACAATGACCACCCGCGCTGGCAACACCAGCAGCCACAGCCCCAGGGTGTTGCCCAGCACCGAGCACATGACCCCCAGCACCAGCAGAATGCCCAGCGCCAGCGGGGTGCTGCCCACGCGGAAGATGTTCTTGCCCTCATTCTGCTTGCTGTATAGCTGATATGTGTCGTCCAATTCCTGGGTCCAGGTCAAACATGGTCATCAACTGGTTATGGTATCAGAAAACTATGGTAATGGTATAAACTGGTTTAAAAAGATATTTTTACAAAGAATAATTAGCAAGAAACTCTGGTATAGTACGCGTCATTTATGTTTAGCGCTGGACGAGAATAGCTGCGCATCGGTAGAATTGACGTATTGGTGCTCAAAGACAACACGACTGGGACAACCAATCAACGCTCGCGCACCCGACGATCACGCGCCCCGCGCGCCGCGCCAACACCTCGATACCTTATTTTTGACTTCTGCGCAGGTTTCGTTCAGCGCTAAAGATTCGTAACGCGTACTATAGTTCTGTGTGTTTAATAGTCTTAGTGTAATTCTTGATAGATCAACGTAACACTAGATTATTATTGTAGTGATCCATTTGCTAAATTAGTACTAAAATCACGAAGTTAATTTTGGATCCCTTTGGAACCCTATTCTTTGCGTGCCTGATACGCACTTTTTATCTATACTAATATTATAAAGAAGTAGTTTGTGTGTTTGTTAAATTGTAAGTGGTAATCTCGGGATCTACTGAACCGATTTTTAAAATTCTTTCACCACAAAGCCACATTAATGCTGAGTGTCATAGGCTATATAAAAAACTGAAAAGGGTAATTAACATTATGCCCAACGAAGTGGGCACGGGTCCTCTAGTAGGTATTTTATAATTTCAATATTTCTATCCAATATGACTCGAAAATATATTTTTAAAGACTGTAAAAAAATAATTTTCAAAATTGGTTCAGTAAATTCATGTAAGTACTACCCCCAACAACACCCTCGCACAATATTCCTATCAACATTACGAGAAAAACTACAAATCACCTTCAACAACTTCGCCTCATACACATCCTCTATATCGTCTCCGCCCATCTTGGGCTTGCTCTGGAAGGTCTGCAGGGCCTTGTTCCTGGCCCTCACGTGCTCCTCCTCCAGCTTGGCCGGCTGCAGGTAGGGTCTGGAGCCCCCCACCTGCTCCTCCATCAGTGTCTCGTACACGTCAATCGCATTTGACAGAGCTGCTAGGTTGTTCGCTTCTGCTGTGGCCTAAAGAGTACTCGTCATTAACATCGTATAGATATCTGAATGTTTTTTTTAAAGATATAATTTATTATGATAATTTTTTATTTTTTTAGTATTTATAATTATTAATAAAAATTAGTTTGTTTGTTTGTAAAAAATCTTGCAAGAAAAATTTGATCTATTTCCTGGTTACCGATTGAGTTGAAATTTTGCACGCATTCGTAAATCTTATGACAATGCAAAATTATTATGACATGGAGCTGATCTGATGATGTAGCCTTAAGGTGGCTATAGGAATTCAGTAATTAAACGACACAACCCTATCGTGTTGGAGCTCGTTTGATTCGTATTGACGAATACTCCTGTCCGGGATTTGTTTGTTTGTTTGTAGAGCTTGGTTTTAAATAATTCTAAGTTTTTAAAGTCATACCGTGTTCCTTTGTGTTTTACAAAAAATATATAGCTATACCAAGTGATAGCCACACTTTCCCAGACAGACATGACGAACGACTTTATTAGAAGAATAAAAAAATCACACAAATTTGTAATTTTCCCCACTCACCGCTAAAATACTTTTCGGTTCTGGCAAGTCACTTCCGTTGAAAACTGTCATATACGATTTGAAATATTGGAACAGATCCTTCGCTTTGATTGTATGGCCCGCGATTTTCTTCAACACTAGATTCTCTCTGCCTAGCAACATTGGCACTAACTCGCGAAGAGACGCTTGAAACTCGGGACTTATGTCTGAAATAAAAACCCCGAGAAAAGATAAGTCGTGTGTTTTTTTTTTAATATTAAAATAACAGTATTACGTTGCCTTCTAAGAGCACATATTCACGTATAACTCTTTCTGTCCTTGATTATTTTTCAACATTAAACCAAACTCTATATAACAGTAAAAATTATTATTAGTGATAGTTTAAGTCTTTAAAACCACGCAAAGGATTACTGATTTAAGAGCAAGGTTTATATTATGCTATAATACATCTATACTCTATACCAACGGTCAGCAACAGGCGGACCGCGGTCCGTTTGCGGACCGCGAAAGGTTGAACCTCGGACCGCCAGGCCTTACCCTGCGATTTTTAGAGGACGCAATTTTATATTTTTTTGATGTGTAGGGGTCAGTGTTAAACTAAAACCAAGTTTGTGGGGTCGCCACCCTTGTCCCACGGCCGTATATACGATATATCTCTAAAACTATTTATTTGTTAAAAAAAATTGTTAAAATTTTTTTGTTGCAAATTAAATTCTCTACAAAAAAGCTATAAGCGAAAATCTTCAGAAATTCGAGAAAAAAAAATTTTTCGATGTAACTTTTTTTATCATTTTACGAAAAAAATATATCTGACCATTTTTGTAGATCGTTTTTTGAGGAACAACTTTTTTTCGCATAATTTTTTCATTAAGCCTATAGTTAGGGTTTTATAGCGCTCTGATGTGAGTACTATTTTCAGTACACTTGACTGTACCTATATTATACGTTTGTACCTATATATGTTATCAGTTATTGTTTGTTTTGTTTTTTATATTTATTTTTTATTTTGTTATTAGTTTTTTTTTCATTACAAATTTTACAGTATTATTAACAATCCGATCACCGTATTGTGAGAGGCATACTAAATATCAATGTTAAACTTGAACGGTCCAGTCTGATGAAGTCTACGCTCCGACCCACTCGTGCTCACATTCAAAACCCAGAAAACTGTCAACTCGAGCTCTCTAATCGCTTTGATTACCTGAAGAACTTTGAATCGGTGGACGAGATAAACGACGGGCTAGTGGAAACTGTCCGCACGGTAGGATGTAAGTTTTTTAGACCCTGCCGCAAAGATAGACCTCAAAAACTATCCAATCAA